>ML346451.1:0-87457 GCA_005239505.1 Nicotiana paniculata
GTGTTTGGGTGGAGTGGGGGGAAGAGATGTGAGGGAGTGGGGTGTTTTTCCCGTTTTTTGTTTTTTATTAATTTATTATTATTTTTTTTTATTATTATTATTATTATTTAAATCTATTTTTCTTAACTTTTTTTTTTATTGAATAAAAGAAGATAAGATACACTTGTATATATATATATATATACAAGTGTATCTTATCTTCTTTTATTCANTTGGTCAAAAAATAGTTGTTCACATAATCTAACTTCTATACATCAGTAATTTAGAAGTAGTAGAAGAAGAACTACACAAAAATAAAGAGGGGGACTCGTAGGTCTGCGGACGCTGCAAATGTTCCTCGAAGTCTCCGTGGCAGCAGCAGGTGTACAACTAATAACGTAGCTGGAATGATGTACCGGGATCTGCACACTAAAATATGTGTAGAAGAGTAGCATGAGTACACCATAATGGTACCCAGTAAGTGCCATGACTAACCTCGGTCGAGTAGTGACGAGGTCAGGTCAGGCCCACTGGTAAATAATAAATAAAGTAGAGAATATACAGTATAAAAATAGACTAGAACTAACCAAAAGAAAACACATCAAATAATAGTTCAACACACAGAGTAAACAACAGCAAGGGATCTCTCGAGATACCGTCTGGCAGTCCCAAAATAAATATGCAGGAGAACTCCCGAGGTATCGCCTCGTAGTATCAAAAGTAAATGTACAAGGAGAACTCCCGAGGTACCGCCTCGTATTCTCAAAAGTAAATATGCAGGGGATCTCCCGGGATACCGTCTCGTAGTCCAAAAGTAAATACACAACTCAAACAAATGAAGATAACAGTTACAACAAGAGAATGTATAGCTTTAGGCTAAGTACGAGTCAAAAGGAAGCAGGAATTCACTGAGCATGATGCAAAGAGTACAGTTAAGCAATTAAGACATGTAAACATGCTATTCTAGGCTAACAGGAAAACTACACATGCTAGTATACTCAATTAAGGTGGAAACAAGTAATTACTCAGTAAAAAGCAATTTTGCAACAAATAGACCGTGTACGCACTTGTCACCTCACATTCATGGCGCTCACATATCATATCAGTACTAAATCCTATGGGGATTTCCCTCACACAAGGTTAGGCAAGCCACTTACCTCGAACCAAGCTCAATCAATCGGTAGCAATGCTTTTCCCACGATTATCCGATTTCGAATGGCCCAAATCTATCCAAAATGTGAGACCCCATGTGTTTTTTTCTCTTTTCTTACGTAATATACGTAACGTGGCGTGGTTATATTAGGTATATATGATTGGGTATAGCACATTGGGAGAATAAGACAGAAAATGTGTGGTAATATAAAGGAACTAAACTAAAGCTTTAGGACAAAGGAATCTCTTAAACAAAGGTTCGTGGTTAAAGAAATGGCTCGGGTAGCACCCCGCGCGTTCGGAAGGTTTAAGTTAACTTGCACCTGTGGGATAAGACTAAGAGTGTCTAATATTCTAATAATAATGTGTTAGGAGGTATTATAATATCACACTGGTCACATGTTAAGTTTTGGAGTCAAGCAAGTTGCGAAATAAAGGTCGGCAAAAGTTATCGTAAATTTCTCTAATAAATTTTCTAAACTTTGGATCAAATGTATCAGATCATTATATATAAAGATTTATGGGACCCACAATCTATCGAATCGAAGGTCTATGAGTCTAGTTTGCAACCAAAAAAATTTCACATCAAACCGACATCGGAGTAAACTTTTATGACTATTTTACCGTGGACTATCCGGGCTGAAACCGGGTCGCGAACCGGGTCGGATCAAACAAGTGGTATAAGTCGGAAAATTCGACTTTTAGATTTCCTTTTAGTCCCAAAACAGTGAGCAAGCTGAAGAGAAGGTCCCATGGTGTTCTTGAGTGATTAAGGTGCGTTTTTAACGATTTCTATCGTTAAAGTTTGCCCCCGTGCCTAGAAACGCAATCTCTATGCTTTGCAATCGTTTCTTCCTTCTATTAGCTGTGTTTGGAACTATTTTTGGAAGATAGGAATTTGTTGTTCTTGCTGGTTCTTCAGGTTTCATACTTGGTTTGCCAAGGTAATCATCTTGGGACTCTTTTATGATCGTTTTTACAAAGTTCTACGGACGTTTCGTCAAGTTAGGGTCATATGGAAAATCTTCTGATTTAAACTCAATTATGAAATATTTGTAGGTGCGTGTAAGCTGCATATATATAGTTTTTGTGAAGCTTAGGACGTAAGGAACAACTTTCGAGAAGGAACTACAGGCATTCAGACGTTTGTTGGAGAGGTATGTTAAGGCTAAGCTCCGTCCTTCCTTTTAGCACGAATTCTGAAAAATTCCTAAGACGCCAAATGTGATATTTTACTATTCTATTGCTAGAAAGACCTTCTATGAAATGCATTGGGATCGTAGCAGAAGTATTTTCATGATGCTATTAGGTTTATATTCCACTCGTTCGTTTAAATAGGGTATTCGACATCTATATATGTCATTTTGTCGGCTTTCTTAACTATATGTCCATATATATGAATTCTTATTCGTCTTTGGGTTGTGTGACTTAAAAATAAAGGCATTTAGTATTTGTGATCAATCCTTCTTCCTTGTTAAAGTGTATTTTAAAAATCTCTAAAGTGATACGTTGATATCCAAAAATCTCAAATATAATTTTTATGTTTAAACTACTAAAACACTTGATTTTTGAAATACTTTCTTTTACTAATTATCAAGAAATCAGGTATAAGGAAGTGAAGCACCTTAAGCTTTTTATGAACATATTCAGAGTTAAGTTATCTTTCTTAAAGTCGAGTTAAGTTTTCAAGCTTATTCAAAAAACATATGAGGTTCCACGAGACATTTGTATGCGATACGAAGGTAATTATGGGATTTTGAGAATAAGAGTACCAATGAGCCAAGATTGGCTAAGTTCTTGTTATGTCCAATTATGTGCATTCAAATTCCATATCACACATGGCATATTATGCATGGACTTCGAGCTATAATTGGAGTAAGGGGCCTATTTTCCCAAAAGACTATATATATTGTACAGATGGCCACAGGTTGGCAATATGATACCGGTTAGCTACCGGGAGAGACCGCCATTGCTAGCATTTGGTTGGGTATGTCATGCATTTGTATCAATATATATGTATTCACGACATATGATTACACGAGCATACCATGCATATTTGATTATTATAGGGTCGGATGTCGGCCATGGAGGCTATCAGAGTTTCAGTGTCAGGTGGTATCTCCATTACCCTTTTTACATCAGCTATGTATGATTCTACTTTCTCTATTACCCTTTTTACATCAGCTATGTATGATTCTACTTTCTGCCTTACATACCAGTACATTTTATTCGTACTGATGTTCCGTTGCCTGGGGACACTGCATTTTTGTTTCGTGCGTGTAGGTCAAGGTAGGGACTCTGATCAACCCATCCGTTAGGATTTCGGGGTTCAGCTGTGAGTTGGTAAGCTCCACCTCTTCCTGGAGCTTTCATAGGATGGTTACTTTTGTTTTACAGTTTGAGTATAGTCGGGGCCTTGTCCCGACAATGCTTATGACACTCTTAGAGGCTATTGTGGATACAATATTCTGGGTTTCTTTTTGCAGCTTTCAGTCTCCAGCCCATAGGCTTGGCATGTATATATATATATATAAATGTATATGTGTGTGTAGGCATGTATGTCTTCAGTCGCGGCCTCGTCGGCCAGCTAGTACACTATTATTTTGGCTTGTCTACCTTTGTTTATATGGCTTGTTGTTATTTAGGTCATGACCTTAATGGTCAAGGCTTAGTATTTCAGAGGTTGTGCTGCCCGATCTGTTGGGCCCCCATTTTAGTTAGCTAGTATGTTTAGTGGCTAACTCAATCGAATACAGTATCGAGTGCCAGTTGTGCCTCCCCTAGTTTGGGGCATGATACAAAATCAATTACATACAATAAATATATCTATAAGAAACTAATCTAATTAATGAAATCTAAGCTAAATCAAGAAATTAGGAAATCGTCCCAAAAGATTCCCCAGGCCCACGTCTCAGAATCGAGTAAAATTCACAAAATATGAACACCCATTTACTCACGAGTCCAACCCTACAAGAATTACTCGAATCTGACCTCAAATCGCCTTTAAAAACTCGAAATTTTAGTCTATGGAGTTTCTAACATTTCCCCCCAAATTTCCAACTCAAATCCCTAATTAGATCACGAAAATAGCAATAGATTCATGAATTATAATCCAATCAGGGTTAGAATTACTTACCCCAACGATTTCCTTGAAGAACCCTCAAAAAATCGCCTCACACCGAGCTCTCAAAGTCCCAAATCGAACAAACCCTCGAAATTCTCTTTTTTCTGCCCAGCAATCTCGCTTTTGCGAGCCTCTAACCGCATCTGTGGTGCCGCATCTGAAGTAATTCCATCGCAGGTGTGGAAATAACTAAAAAAGATTGGATCCGCATCTGCGAGCAATGGGCTGCACCTGCGCGTCCGCTCCTGCAGTGCCGCATCTGTAGTAATTCCATCACAGGTGTGGAAATGACTAAAAAGATTGGATCCGCATCTGCGAGCAATGGGCCGCACCTGCGCGCCCACTCCTGCGGTTAGGCTCCAGCATCTGCGACCCTGTCGGAGCCGCCCATACCCGCTCATACGACCTTTCCTCTGCATCTGCGGATGCACAGATGCAGCTCCCCTCTCGCACCTGCGCTCAAGACCCTTTTGACCAACACCGCACCTGCGCTCCTCCTTCTGCACGTGCGAGTCCGCACCTACGGTCTCCCCTCCGCAGGTGCGAAACACCAGGAACCAGAAATCTACAGCAAATGCCTAAGTCCAAATTCCAATCTGTTAAGCATCCAAAACACATTGGAGGCCCCCGGAACCTCAACCAAAAATACCAACCAGTCATAAACCACCATATGAACTTAGTTGAGCCCTCGAATCACATCAAATAACGCTAAGAACACAAATCACCCTCCGATTCAAACTTAATGAACTTGAAACATCAAATTTCCACAACCGATGCCGAAACCTATCAAACCACGTATGATTGACCCCAAATTTTGCATACAAGTCATATTCAACATTACGGCCCTACTCCAACCTCCGGAATAAGAATCTGACCCCGATATCAAAAGGTCCACTACCGGTCAAAATCTCCAAAAATTTGACTTTCGCCATTTCAAGCCTAAATGAGCTACGGACCTCCAAAACACAATTCGGACACGCCCCTAAGTCCAAAATCACCCAAAGGAGCTAACGGATTCGATTAAACTTTCCAGAGTCGTCTTCACACAATTCCGACTACAGTCAAAATCCTAAGACTTAAGCTTCTATTTAGGGACTAAGTGTCCCAAAACACTCCGAAACCACAACAAAGACCTCCCCACAACTCACATAAGCAGAAAGAGATATGGGGGAAGCAGTAAACAGAGGATCGGGGCTATTACTCTCAAAACGAACAGGCGGGTCGTTACATCCTCCCCCTCTGAAAATAATTATTCGTCCTCGAACGAGTATAGAGACATACCTGAAATAGTGAAAAGATGAGGATAACAGCTGCGCATATCATGCTCGGTCTCCCAAGTAGCCTCCTTGAACGGCTGACCCCTCCACTGAACCTTCACGGAAGGAATTTTCTTTGACCTCAGCTTTCGAACATGCCTGTCCAAAATAGCCACTGGCTCCTCAACATAAGAGAGATCCTTGTCCAACTGGGCTGAGCTGAAATCCAACACATGAAACGGATCACTGTGATACTTCCGGAGCATAAAAACATGAAATACCGGATGACCTCCTGCTATACTAGGAGATAAGGCAATCTCATAAGCAACCTCCCCAACTCGCCGCAACACCTCAAAGGGACCAATGAACCTTGGACCCACTTCTTTCTGAATCTCATAACGCCCTTCATAGGCGAAACTCGAAGCAAGACTCGCTCTCCAACCATGAATGCAACATTGCGAACCTTCCGGTCTGCATAATGGTTCTGTCTGGACTGGGTTGTGCGAAGTCGATCCTGAATCACCTTCACCTTATCCAGGGCATCCTGAACCAAGTCTGTACCCAATAATCTAGCCTCCCCGGGCTCGAACCAGCCTACTGGGGACCTACACCGCCTACCATACAGATCCTCATACGGTGCCATTTGGATGATCGACTGATAAACGTTGTTGTAGGCAAACTCCGCAAGTGGTAAGAACTTATCCTATGACCCTCAAAACTCCATCACACATGCACGGAGCATATCCTCTAATATCTTAATAGTGTGCTCGGACTGTCCATCCGTCAAAGGGTGAAATGTTGTGCTCAACTCCACTCGAGTACCCAACTCATGTTGTACGGCCCTCCAGAACCGCAATGTAAATTGCGTACCCCGGTCAGAGATGATAGATACCGGTACTCCATGAAGCCTGATGATCTCGCAGATATAAATTCGAGCTAGTTGCTCTGAAAAATAGGTACTCATCACAGGAATGAAATGATCTGACTTCCTTAGCCTATCCACAATCACCCAAACTGCATCAAACCTCCGCCGAGTCTGTGGGAGTCCAACAATGAAATCCATAGTGATCTGCTCCCATTTCTACTCCGAAATCTCTAACTTCTGAAGCAACCCACCCGTGGTGCTCATACTTCATCTGCTGGCAATTTAGACACCAAGCCACATACTCCACTATGTCCTTCTTCATCCTCCTCCACCAGTAATGTTGCCTCAAGTCCTGATACATCTTCTTGGTACCCGGATGAATAGAGTACCGCGAGCTGTGAGCCTCCTAGAGAATTAACTCACGTAGAAAGTCTACATTGGGCACACATAGCCTGCCCTGCATCCTTAATGCACCATCATCCCCAATAGTGACCTCCTTAGCACCACCGTGCTGGACCGTGTCCTTAAGGACAAGCATGTGGGGGTCATCATACTGACGGTCCCTGATACGATCATAAAGAGAAGACCGAGAGACCACACAAGCCAATACTCGACTCGGCTCAGAAATATCCAATCTCACAAACTGGCTGGCTAAGGCCTGAACATCCAACGTCAATGGCTTCTCTGCTGCTGATAGATATGCTAAACTCCCCAAACTCTCCGCCCGGCAAATCAAAGCATCGGCCACCACGTTGGCCTTCCCCGGGTGGTACAAAATGGTGATATCATAGTCCTTAAGTAGCTCTAACCACCTCTGCTGATGCAAGTTAAGATCCTTTTGCTTGAACAAATGCTGCAAACTCCGATGATCGGTATAAATCTCACAAGGAACACCGTACAAATAGTGCCGCCAAATCTTCAGGGCATGAACAATAGCTACTAACTCAAGGTCGTGGACAGGATAGTCTTTTCATGCACCTTCAGCTGTCGGGAAACATAGGCAATCACCTTATCATCCAGCATCAACATTGCGCCGAGACCAATCCGCGACACATCACAATATACAATGTAAGACCCCGAACATGTAGGCAATACCATTATTGGGGCTATAATAAAAGCTGTCTTGAGCTTCTGAAAGCTTTCCTCACACTCCTCTGTCCATTTGAACGGAGCACCCTTCTGGGTCAGCCTGGCCGTAGGTGCTGCAGTAGATAAGAATCCCTCTACAAAACGACGGTAGTACCCCGCCAAACCAAGAAAACTCCGGATATCCATAGCTGATAACGGTCTAGGCCAACTATACACTGCTTCCACCTTCTTCAGATCAACCTTGATCCTATCACTCGATACTACATGCCCCAAGAATTCCATTGAGTCTAGCCAAAACTCACACTTTGAAAATTTTGCATATAACTTCTTTTCTCTCAAGGTCTGAAGCACAGTCCTAGGTGCTGCTCATGATCCTCCCGAGTCCCGGAGTACACCAAAATGTCGTCAATAAACACAATGACAAAAGAGTCAAGATAAGGCCGGAACACACTGTGCATCAAGTGCATAAAAGTTGTAGGGTCATTGGTCAACCCAAAAGACATCACAGGAAACTCATAGTGACCATACCGAGTCCTGAAAGTAGTCTTTGAGAAATCTTGCTCCCGAATCTTCAACTGATGATATTCTGAGCTTAAGTCGATCTTGGAAAACACCCTGGCACCCTGTAACTGATCAAATAAGTCATCAATACGAGGCAATAGATACATGTTCTTCACTGTAACTTTATTCAGCTGGCGATAATCAATGCACATATGTATAGAACCATCATTTTTCTTCACAAAGTAGACCAGAGCACCCCAAGGTGACACACTGAGCCGAATGGATCCCTTATCAAGCAACTCCTGTAATTTCTCCTTCAACTCAGGATGAGCTATACGATATGGAGGAATAGATATGGGCTGAGAGCCCGAAAACAAATCAATGCCAAAATCAATAACTCTGTGGGGCGGCATACCTGGAAGATCAGCTGGAAACACATCTGGGAAGTCCCTCACTACTGGAACGGACTCAACTGTAGGGGTATTAATACTGAAATCTCACACATAAGCTAGATACGCGTCACACCCCTTCTCAACCATTTTTTGAGCTTTAAGAAATGAAATAACTCTACTGGGAATGTACTCTAAGGTGCCCCTCCACTCTAATCGCGGTAAACCTGGCATAGCCAGCGTCACGGCCTTAGCGTGACAATCAAGAATAGCATAATGGGGCGACAACCAATCCATTCCCAAGATAACATCAAAGTTTACCATGCGAGTAATAATAAATTGGCTTTGGTCTCAAAACCACTTAGAGCAATCAAACAAGACCAATAAACGCGGTCCACAACAAGAGAATCTCCCACAAGAGTAGACACATAAACAGGGAAACTCAAAGAATCCCGAGATACGCCCAAATACGGAGCAACATAAGATAACACATAGGAATATGTAGAGCCTGGATCAAATAATACCGATGCATTTCTATGACAGACTGGAACAATACCTGTAATGACAGAGTCGGAAGAAACTGCCTCTATACGAGCTGGAAGAGCATAATATCTGGCCTGACCTCCCCCTCTAGGGCGACCTCGATCTCCCCGGCCTCCACCTCGAGCTGGCTGAATAGGTGGGGCGGTAGCTGGTGCTGGAAGCATAGCCTGAGGACCCGGTGGAGCACGTGGTGGCTGGGAAGTTTGTGGAGGTGCTCCTCTCCTAAGTCTGGGGAAATCCCTCACTATATGTCAAGTGTTGCCATACTCAAAACAAGCTCTCGGAGGGCGTGGATACTGGGACTAACTTGGTCCAAGTCTGTTGGACTGGCTGCTAAAAGCACCCCGAGCAGGAGGCACACTAGATAATGGTTGTGCATAATAAGGCTCTTAGGCCTAGAAGGGAATGGAATACCACTGGCAGCTGAAAGAGCTGAATAGACGGGGCAACTCACATAAACCCTACCATGGAGAACTACAGTTGGGGCACGAGTACCACTTTAAATTCCAGACTCTCGAGACCTCTTTGCCTCCCTCTCCTCTCTATCCCAGGCATGCCCTCCAATCTCCTAGCAATACTCACAACTTGTTGATAAGAAATATCCATCTCCAACTCCCTAGCTATACTGATCCGGATACTAGGGTGGAGTCCCTTAATAAACCGACGGATCCTCTCTCTAACTGTAGCCAAGTCCAGTGCACGCCGGGCCAAGTCACTGAAGCAGACTGCATACTCTGACACAATCATAGCACCCCGACATAGCTGCTCAAACTCCACGTGCTATGAGTCCCTGGGGCTCTGAGGGACGTACTCTCTCAAAAACATGTTTGAGAACGAGTCTATGAAATTGAAGCTGCCTCAGCCGGATTACTCAACTAATAAGCACGCCACCACTCATAGGTTGCTCTTTTAAACTAGAATGCGGTGAAAGAAACCCCACTCGTCTCCGATATGCTGATAGTACGAAGAATACGATGACACTCCTCCAGAAAACCCTGGGCATCATCTGTAGCCAATCCGCTGAAGGTAGGTGGGTAATAATTCTTGTGCCCCTCAAGTCTGAGCTGCTCCACCTCAGAAGTTGATGGCCTAGTCTCGTGCTGAACCGGAGCTACCAGCTGCATCGGGATAACCTCAAGGGCCTGGTCAACCTGGACCCTCTGCTTAGGAGTACGGGCTGCGGAAGTCTGTGCCCCTCCCCTGGCCTGAGATGTGGCAGGTGCTAGTGGGATCAATCCAGCCTCAGTTAAGGTGCTGAACATGCTCATGAACTGGGCTAGAGTCTCTTGGAGGGCTGGTGAGGCAATAGGAACCTCAGGTGCCTGACCATCAGCTGGAGCTGCTGGGGGCTCCTCTGTTGCAGCTCGCACGTGTGCTATGGCTTCATCGCGTGGTCATCCTCTACCCCGGCCCCGGCCTCTAGCGGCTCTAACAGGGGGCGCAGGTGCTTGGTCATCAGATCCTCCAGTACGGGTCCTCACCATCTGTGAGAAAGAATAGAATATAGAAGTTTAGAATTGGATGTCAACAAATTTTGCACGACAAGGAATCAAAAAAGTATAATTTTTTTTCCTAACAGTCCCATAGCCTCCCGAAGATAAGTACATACGTCTCCATACCGATCTTCAAGACGCTAATAAGTCACAAGCTTCTAAAAATTTACTATAAGTTCTATACATCAGTATTTTAGAAGTAGTAGACGAAGAACTACACAAAAAGAAAGAGGGGGACTCCTAAGTCTGCGGACGCGGCAGATGTACCTCGAAGTCTCCATAGCAGCAGTAGGTGCACGACTAATAACGTGGCTGGAATGATGACCTGGATCTGCGCACGAAAACATGTGTGGAAGAGTAGCATGAGTACATCACAATAGTACCCAGTGAGTGCCAAGCCTAACCTCGGTCGAGTAGTGACGAGGTCAGGTCAGGCCCATTGGTAAATAATATATGAAGCAGAGAATATACAGTATAAAAATAGACTGGAACTAAGCAAAAGGAAACACAACAAATAATAGTTCAACACACAAAGTAAACAACAGCAGGGGATCTCCCGACATACCGTTTCGTAGTCCCAAAATAAATATACAGGGAGAACTCCTAACGTACCGCCTCGTAATATCAAAAGTTAATGTACAGGGAGAACTCCCGAGGTACCGCCTCATAGTCTCAAAAGTAAATATGCAGGGAGATCTCCCGGGATACCGTCCCGTAGTCCCAACTCAAACAAATGAAGATAATAGTTACAACAAGAGAATCTACACAACTCAAACAAATGAAGATAATAGTTACAACAAGAGAATCTACAGTTTTAGGCTAAGTACAAGTCAAAAGGAAGAAGGAATTCGCTGAGCATGCTGCAAAGAGTACAGTTAAGCAATTAAGACATGTAAACATGCTATTCTAGGCTAACAGGAAAACTACACATGCTAGTATACTCAATTAAGGTGGAAACAGGTAATTACTCACTAAAAATTATTTTTGCAATAAATAGCCCGCGTTCGTACTCATCACCTCGCGTTCACGACGCTCACATATCATATCAGTACCAAATCCTAAGGGGATTTCCCCCACACAAGGTTAGGCAATATACTTACCTCGAACCAAGCTCAATCAATCGGTAGCAATGCTTTTCCCACGAATATCCGTTTTCGAATGGCCCAAATCTAGCCAAAATCAATTACATACCATAAATATATCTGTAAGAAACTAATCTAATTAATGAAATCTAAGCTAAAGCAAGAAATTAGGAAATCGTCCCAAAAATCCTCCCCGGGACCACGTCTCAGAATCGGGTAAAAGTCACAAAATATGAACACCCATTCACTCACGAGTCCAACCTACAAGAATTACTCGAATCCGACCTCAAATCGCCTTTCAAAATTAGTCTATGGAGTTTCTACCATTTTTCCCCAAATTTCCAACTCATGACCTTAATTAGATGATGAAAATAGCAATAGATTCATGAATTATAATCCAATCCGGGTTAGAATCACTTACCCCAATGATTTCCTTGCCTCACACCTAGCTCTCAATGTCCCAAAATCGAAATGGGAAAGAAACCCTCGAAATTCTCTTTTTTCTGCCCAGCAATCTCGCTTCTGCGAGCCTCTAACCGCATCTGCGGTGCGCACCTACGGTAATTCCATCGCAAGTGTGGAAATGACTAAAAATACTGGGTCTGTATCTGCGAGCAATAGGTCGCACCTGCGCGCCCGTTCCTGTGGTAAGGCTCCCGCATCTGCGACCCTGTCCGGGCCACCCTTACTTGCTTTTATGACCCTTCCTCCGCATATAGAGTTTCTGCGACCCTGTTCCCCTCTCGCATATGAACTCACAGACCCTCTTGACCAACATCTCACCTGCGCTCCTCCTCCCACACATGCGAGTCTGCACTTGCGATCTCCCCCCCCCCCCCCCCCCCNGGTGCGAAACACAAGAAACCAGCAATCTACAGCAAATGCCTAAGTCCAAATTTCAATTCGTTAAGCCTCCAAAACACACCCGAGGCCCCCGGGGACCTCAACCAAATATACCAACCAGTACTAAAACACCATACGAACTTAGTCGAGCCCTAGAATCACATCAAACAACATAAAAACACAAATCACCCTCCGATTCAAACTTAATGAACTTGAAACATCAAATTTCGATAACCGATGCCGAAACCTATCAATCCACGTTCGATTAAACCTAAATTTATTATACAAGTCATATTCAACATAACGGACCTACTCCAACTTTGGTAATCGGAATCCGACCCCGATATCAAAAAGTTCACTACCGGTCAAAATCTCCAAAGATTCGACTATCTTCATTTCAAGCCTAAATGATCTACAGACCTCCAAAACACAATCCGGACACGCCCTAATTCCAAAATCACCCGACGGAGCTAATGAAACTGACGAAACTTCATTCCGTAGTTGTCTTCACCCAGTTCTGACTACAGTCAAAATCCTAAGACTTAAGCTTTTATTTAGGGACTAAGTGTCCCAAAACACTCCGAAACCACAACAAAGACCTCCCAACAACTCACATAAGCAGGAAGAGATACGGGGGAAGCAGTAAACAGGGGATCGGGGCTATTATTCTCAAAACGACCGGCCGAGTCGTTACAAGTGGGTACCCAGTAAATATCACTAACCTCGATGAAGTAGTGTCAAGGTTAGATGCATCCATATACTTACCACACTGATATAATAACAGAATTAAGAACGGAAACATTAGACAATATCATGAACAACAAGTATTACATATATCAATAGTGGACAAGTATTAATCAAGCTCTTCTATCTCAGAAATAACCATAAAGCTGCTCAGATATAGAAATAACGGACGGCATGCTCAATTAATAGAGTCGGAGCTCCCAACTAGCATATAAGGATGTCAAGTAATAATTAATAGTTGAATAGATACATCTAATTGAGTCAATTTTATAAATGTATTCTCAAAACCGGTACAAGATCCATGTATCCCTACAAAATCCATGTATCAACATAACTCGATACAAAATTCATGTACCGACTCGGTAAAAATTCATGTACCAACCACGCTCACAGGGTCCAACGTAATATGGGTTATCACCTAAAGATCCAAATCCAATTTCAAAGAGGGGCATAATAGCATCCCTCATAAATGAATACTCGATCATCATGTCCAATGTGCCATAACTATATCTCATCCACACGCTTACCCTTCGTGCCAAAATTCTCAGTTCAAATCACATATCCATTATTTAAATGCATGCATATGCTCAATAATTACTGATAAAGGTGCACACGGACTTAATAAATATTATACGGACATGGGCTAATGAAATCTCGATGTGATTACGGATAATTAATCAATTTAACATACTGAGAATAGTTCTCATGCCTTCACAATTAGCACAAGACTAGGCGTGATTTCTAATATGAATAAGAGAGCAAACATAGTCACGTAAGTCAAATAAACCTTGAATCAAATGAGCAATAGACAAAACAAGGCATACAATAATTCAATTCTACCCAAGTCATGATATAAACTTGGTAAGTGCATATACGCTCTCCACCACGTATATACACTACCCCCAATACCTTAAACACCTAATAAACGAGTCAAATCCTAGGTTTTCCTCTTAACAAGGTTAGACAAGAGACTTACCTCCACCCGGTAGCCTCCACTCTCCCAAAATAGTCTTTCCTCTAGAATCAACCTCCAGAAGAGTCGAATCTAACCAAATACAACTCAATAACATCCAATAAAGCCATAGAAATCAAACTCATATGATATACAACTGTCACTCAAATTCAACCCTGGATCGGGGTTCAAATCTCAATAATTCACTTTCCAAAAGTTTCTTACAAAAAACTCAATTTCTCCCATAGATTTCATAAACCAAATATCAATATCAAGGATAAAATCATGAATAATAAACAAATCTGAGTTAAAAATAATTACTCAATCCAAGTGGTGAAAATTTTCTAAATAAATGCCCCAATCCGAGCTCTCAATCTCAAATTATGATAAAATGTTCAAGCCCTCAAAATATAAGCTATGTCCATCGATCCTCGCACCTGCGAGCAAAACAGGTGCATCTGCGGCGTCGTTTTTGCAGCATCACCATCGTAGGTGCGTAACTCAGTAATCCAGTTGATCCCTTGCATCCGCGACCTAAACACTTCATCAGTGTGCCCAGCATATGCGCATCTCCATCGCATATGCTATCCTCTTGATCTCCTCTCAATTCTGCTTCTGCGGACAAATGTCTCGTACATACATATCTATAGGTGCCATTCACCTTCCTGCAGGTGCGATGCACCAGTCTCTGCTAAAAATCAACAATCCAAAAATAAGGAGAGAGGGTCTGAAATCAATCCAAAATGCACCCGAGCCTCCCGGGACCTCATCTAACCATACTAACCAGTCCCAGAATATAACACGGACCTACTCGAGGTCTCAAATTATGCCAAAAAACATGAAAACTATAAATCACACCTCAATTCAAGATTAATGAACTAATCGACTTCCAACTTTCAAAACTCATGTCGAACCATGTCTAACCATCTTAGAATAAACTTAAATTTTGAACACAAGTCCCAAATTATATAACAACCCTACTATAGCTCTCAGAACAATAATTTGAACCCGATAACATCAAAGTCAACTCGCGGTCAAATCTATGAACCTTCCAAACTTTCAGATTTCCAGCTTTCCCTAAATAAAGTCAAATCAACCTAGGAACCTCAATCTAAATCCGAACATACGCCTAAGTCCAAAATCACCATACGAACCTATTGGAAACATCAAAAATACTATTCAGGGATTATTTATACAAAAGTCAACCGCCGATTAACTCTTACAACTTAAGCTTCCAAAAGTGACTCCAAGTGTTGCAAATCACTTCCGAACCTTCCAAAGCCAAACTAATCACCCCCGCAAGTCAAAAAATAACAAACATACATATGGAAAGCATCAAATAGGGGGAACGAGGATCGAATACACAAAACCACTAGTTGGGTCGTTATAGAACACCACATGTCTAATATTTCCTTTTTTGAATTTTTAATTTTCTTAGTCATTTTCTTCATTTTTTTAGAAACGTTTCCACCAATTCCTCCATTAGTGTTCAAAAAGAGTGCATTAGCCATTAATCATTAGAGTAATTCAGCGATTTAAGCTTTTGAAAATGTTATTGCTTAAAACCCTTCTTAATGGGTAGAAGTGCTTCTAACAACTTACGCCAAGTAGCACCTCCATTCTTATTTTGACTACGTATTAAGACTATGCATGGGTAGAAGGTCCTAAATTTGCTATCCATCATCGCAGTGAAGCTTTTCCGGTGAGAGGCTTGAGGGTCTAAACATATAGGGATTTTAAGCTTTTTAATGAATGTTAGTGTCCTCTTTTGTTGAGATTTAGTTTTAGGGATTTATGAGAGTGATTTTTCTAATTTTAGAAATTTTTGGGAATGATGGTGGAATTCAAATAAAGGAAAAATACATGAGATAGAAGGTGTGTTTGGTATGACAGAAAACATTTATCGTAATGCTTTCCCATTTTTCACTATTTGGTTGCACAAAATAGTTTGGAAAATATTTTTCTGATATCACATTTCCCTGAAAATGGAGGAAAATGACTTCCCTAGAAAATATTAGGATAATATTATTCAAAAACTCTACCTACCCTCACATCTAACCCCAACACCCTCCTCTTTCTCTCCCTTACCTCACCCCTCTCACCCCTCTCTCTAAAAAGAATTTTTTTTAGATTTCAGTTATTTTTTCTTTTCCGTCACCACCCACCCTGTTAACCCTCCTCCCCCGCATTTTTTTTTTTTGTATTTTTAATTTTCTGCACCCCCCCTCCCCTCCCTCTCTATGGCCAATTTTGTTTTATATATTTTCACTTCTGTTTTTTCATTTTTCAGTTTATAGATTCAAAATGTTGGGTCACCCTCGGTCTGAAAATGGCTATGGAAGACTTTAATTTTATTATTTTTATATTAATGACATGGGTCACGATCTTACTGATGTGTGACGTTAAATTTGTTTTGAAATACTAGTCAATAAAATAATAGTGTATCTAGACATAGTTTAGAAAGATTTAATATGTATCAGTTTCAACACTTTTATCCAAATACATAACTACTTATTTATAAAACATATTTCAGCACGTGAAAGTATTTTTCAGCACATAATATTTATCAGCTACTTTCAATCAACTAAGTCAAACATACTCTAAAACTGAGTACGTAGAAAATAAGTTATACCCATAAAGAACATAATCTTGTATTATTTTTTTATGGACGTAACTTGTTTCTCTCATCTCTAGTGAAAATAACGTATGCTCATTATGAACGAGATATGTTATCCCCTTTACTTGAAAAATAATAAGTAATTTATAAATTTGATTAGTTTACACTTTGAATGAGCTAGATTGTAAATGAAAAATTAACACAAATAGTCGCTCACTCAATTGGTTAAACTAAAAATAACCAATAAATGTATAATATATGTATAATCCATGAAAGTGTGGGAGAGGGTAGTAGAAGTAGGGGTGATGAGGCTGTCGATATCTGATAACCAGTTTGGGTTCATACCGGTCGTTCTACCACGGAAGCTATCCATCTTATTCGGAGGTTGTTTGAACTGTACAAGGCTAGGAAGAAGGATTTGCATATGGTGTTTATTGGCCTGGAAAAAGCATATGACAAGTTCCCTTGGGAACCCTTGGGAAGTTTTTTGGAGATGCTTGGAGGTGAAAGGTGTTTAGGTGGCTTATATTATGGTGATTAAGGACATGTATGATGAAGCTAAGACTTGGGTTAGGACAGTGGGGGATGACTCAGAGCATTTTCCGGTTGTTATGGAGTTACACCAAGGATCTGCGCTTAGCCCGTTCTTATTTGCTTTGACGATGGACGCACTGACACACCATATTCAAGGGGAGGTGCCATGACGTATGTTATTCACCGATGATATAGTTCTGATTGATGAGATGTGAGGCAGTGTTAACAAGAGGTTGGAGGCTTGGAAACAGACCCTTGAGTCTAAAGATTTCAAGCTGAGTAATACTAAGACAGAATATGTGGAGGGCAAGTTCAGCGGCGTGTCGGGCGAAGTGGGCATGGACGTGAGTGGTTGCCTCTCAAGTCATCCCCAAGAATGGGAGCTTCAAGTATCTGGGGTCGGTTATCCAGGGGGTGGGGAGATTGATGAGGATGTCACATACCGTATAGGGGTGGGGATAAAATGGAGGCTAGCGACTGGCGTCTTGTGTGACACGAAGGTTCCCTCGGAACTTAAAGGTAAGTTCAATAGAGTGGTGGTTAGGCCAGCTATATTCTATGGTGCAGAGTGTTGGCCACTCAAGAATTCCCATATCCAGAAGATGAAAGTTGCAGAAATGAGGATGTCTAGATGGATGTGCAGGCACACTCTCTTGCATAATATTATGAATAAAGATATCCAGGTGAAGGTGGTGCGTCTCCCATGGAAGACAAGATGCGGGAAGCTAGGCTTAGATGGTTTGGGAACGTGCAGAGGAGAAGCCTGGATGCCTCGGTAAAGAAGTGTAAATGGCTATCCTTGACGGGTATGAGAAAAGGTAGAGGGCAGCTTGAGAAATATTGGGAAGAGGTGATCAGGGAGGACATGGTGCGGCTGGAGATTTCCGAGGACATGGCCGTTGATCGAAAGTTGTGGAGGTCGAGTATTAGGGTTGTAGGTTAGGAGATAGGAGGCTAGTATGATAGTGTTTTGCTTTAGGCTGCTAATGGCTCTAGTTATGTACTTAGTACTTCATTAGGGTTGTAGGTTAGGTTGTAAGAAGCTAGTCTGCAAGTGTAGATGTTAGTGGCTCTTGTTGTGTCTTTATTATTCCATCATGTCTGTGGTACTGTGCCATTATTTCTGCTTAGTGTATTACTTGTCTCTCTATTTTCTGGTTATAACGTTGCTGGTGTTATTTTTCTGGATTCCTTTGTTGTTACTGCTACATTATCTCGTTTCATCTTATTGTGCCGAGAGTCTATCAGAAATAGCTTCTCTACTCCTCCGGAGTAGGGGTAAGGTCTGTGTATACACTACCCTCCCAGACCTCACTTGTAGGATTTCACTGGGTTGTTATTGTTGTTGTATTATCCATATATAGCATGTGTATAACCTAGTATAATCAGTGTATAATTTATGTATACCGGCTAAAAAAGGTAAATAGTAAATTTGACAGGATATTTGTGTAAAGTATCCATTACAAATTGAGATACTTACATAAATAAGCTAGAAATATACACTACTTACCAACCATTAGCCATTAAGTCATGCTACCAAAAATAGCTAGAAAAAGTTAGCTATGTTATATAACATGTGTAAATCTAGGCAAAAAAAATATTTTTTGATGGGTATGGTTAGAATTTATTGATAACATATATATGAGGCAATATAAAAAATTTGATGAAAGATGGAAGAGAGTTATATTGGTTTGGAGTCAAAATTCGTAGCTAAAATCGAGTTTAAAAGTTTCTCTATGACGTGTATCTCACACGCATGTATACATGGATATACATGAGATATACAAATAAAATATATTTGGGCTACACAAGTGCTACATAGAGGATACATAGGTGGATAGACATCTCATCTTCTTTCATATTCATCTTCTACTTCGAGTCTGGCTCAAATTTTAATTCAAATCTCCACAAATTCATCCCAAAATTGAGATTCGACCTCCTTAGATATACCCAATCTACTCTAACAATACCCACTCGAAATAAATTCAAATTTCAAATTTTCAAATTCAAATTTAAGCGAGCCTCAATGACTTTTAATGGAGTTTTAACTGACTTCTTCACTTTTAAATTATTTTGCTAAGCTTATGTATCAAGATACTCGCATTACAAATTTTTCTTTTCGCCTTTTTTGCTGAATTACATCTTTGACAAACATATATTTGTCGTAGTTTAAAAGTATCATTCAAGCAATGACATCCTTGTTTTACCAAAAAGTGTTAAATCTTTTTTATCAAATTGACTAATGAGAAAATAGAGGGTGAATCCTAGTTAAATATAATAACTACTAGATCTAAAGTTTAGATATAAGGATGAAGTAGGACCGTGCCCGAAATTAATGAATGCTAACCAAAGATGTTCAATGATTGTTAATGAATATAGAAATGAAAATATGCAATAAATGTAGATAATGGCAATAAATGTAATAAGAAGAAATTTGTCACCCAAATATTATATGACTTGGATGATTCTCCTTTCTGAAAACAACGTGAGATAATGAAAAATGAAGGTGGACAAGGAATCCGTGGATCTTGTGAATAAAAGATGTATATTGAGCAATGGAATCAGTGGACAAGACAAGCTTTTGTATATTCTTTATCGTCAACCCTTTACAATGTGTTCTTATCAAAAAAGTGAAGATCCCTTTTTGTTCCTTATCTGTTCCTATTTATAGGGGATATTCCTAAGAAACCTTAAACAGTACAATAGAAGGAATATTCCTTCTCACTATTCTATTAACTTATTCTAATTGTTGCCTTAATACGTTCCTTACACGACCTCGGCACTAGTTCTCTTTTAGGCCACTCCTTGCTATTGAGTCGTGGTCGGCTTAGAATTCGACCACATCTCGTCCATTTGCACTCATTAAGTTCAGCCTGAATTTTGACCAATACAGTTAGTCCCTCTGCTTGTTGAGGTTGTTCCTTTAGATGTCCTCGATGAGCGGATTCTGTCTGCAATCGGTCAAAGGAAATTTGGTCGTGATGACAATCGAACAGGCCGAGGTTAAACTGGTGGCAGTCGCCTGCAGGGCCGTGGTTGGCATGACTTATGTAGGATGATGTCATGGACACGCCTGTCATCGTTACACGTCTTCCATTTGCAATGTGTCCTTTCCTGTTCCTATGTATTGGCGCCACTAACGGCTCCTTACCTTGATTTAGGCATCACCAAACCCTATAAATAAGGGATAGGGGCTACATTATCGAAAATTTTAGCATCTCCTATTCTGTATGCACTTTGTTCATTCTTAAGCTTCCTCTCCAATCTCTGTTTCCGATTTTCTATAGCTTCGTCAGTTTTAGTTCCTGATTTCTTTTTCGGTCAGTACTTTCTTTCTCCGACTTCATCGTACACACTTCATTACAAAAAAATGTCAAATTCTCCTCATACTTCTGACAAAATCTCCGATGCCACCCCGTTATCGGTGGACATTCCTTCCACGATGGTGAGCCCATGGTTGAGGAAGATGAGAGCTTCCACACTGTGGAGGAGGTGGTTCCTAGGAACCCTTTGGTCAGAAATGACTTTCCTAAAGAACTTGTCCTTCCTCCTGCTCAGGTATTCTCCAAAACAGGACCGAGTCAAATAGTCTCCCTCCGTTCTAAATTCAGTATCCCTTCTCACATCAAAATTATTCCAGCGGGAGGCGATGTAGTACAAGTTCACCGACCCGAATATTGTACTTTCAACGTCTATTCATTCATGGTGGGTTATTCTCTTCCTCTTCCCCAATTAGCGGAGGAGTTCTGTGTTTTTACAGCGTCTGCCCGGCGCAGCTCTCCCCCTACTTATATAAAGTTTTTCTGATGCTAACGAAGTACGCAGAGTTGGCCGGTTGCGAGGTCTCTATCCGCCATCTGCTGCATTTCTTCTTGCCAGTTTTTATAGAGACACGTTGATTTATCTATGGCATTGTGGGACCAAAGGATTGGTGGCCGGGATGGATGATAAGGCAAAGTGGCAGTTCTGACATAAATATTTCTTCTTCAGAACCAAGCACTAGTGGCGTATCCGACCGGGTTCCCCGAGCAATGGAAATACAATCGTAAGGGTCTATGATCGCTTGCCATATGTTGCTTATCATCTCTTCTCTTTTCTTTTCTTTTCTTCTTGCTTCTTCTCTCTTCTTTTATTCTCGACTCACTCACAGCTTTTCTGTTTTCAGTTGAGGGACGTCCACCTTCTCTCGTCTTTGATATTGAAGATTAGGTAACTCGCGTGTTACCCCACACCGTGGGAATCCGCGACTCGACGTTCTTCCATAGGCGTTTCGGACCTAAGCCCTCGTCCAATAAGTTTTATTTTTACTTTTCATCCTATTTCCATTCACCAGTGTCCTTGATGTGATTTTCTTTTGGTGCTAGGCCGACGAACTTCCAAGAAGGTGAAGGCTCCGGTGCTTGCATTTTGCCAGGCAGTTGCCTCGACCAGAATGCAGTTCGCACTTGCTGAGTCTGCACACAGGGGGGAGGGGGAGGCTCAATATCCGCTATTGGGGGATTCCGCCCCTCGAGCTGTTGTTGTGCCGGATGAAATCTCTTCTCAGCCTATATTGCATCTAGTTGACGAGTCGTCTCACGGCAAGGAGGAGGCGTCACCGAGGAAGAGACAAAGGGTGGAGACTAGGAAAGCCACTATTGCTGATGCTGAGCCGGAAAGGCTTATCTCCCTGGAAGTGGAGTCGGCGCCTTTATTAGATATCGAGGCTGCTCCTGCGTCGGGTGCCTTCATGGAGGAGAGGCTATCCCAGGTTGATGGGGTCCGTAGTAGAGGAGAGCCTACATGGGTTGTTGAAGTTGGCTCATCATCATTGGTCGGGAGAGATAAAGTTGTTCCTGTGAAAGACGATGAATCTGGATCTGACATCAACCCTGAGGAGGTACGGGCCTTCGAGGAGAGGGCTACTTGCGTGAAGATAAGGACGGAGGGTCCTAATCGGCACATAGTCATCCCCATGAATTATAACCTCTTGGTCGAATCAGAACGGGTGGCACCGTCCTTTGCTCCTTTATGTGAGGAAGCCAAAAATAGGACGTTGCAAACACTAACAGATGCGGACCTGTCTCTGGGCATATCGGGAATGGCCTTGCGAGTAAGTTTTCACTTTTTTCCTCCTAAGTTTATCCATTTCATATGTGTTGTTTATTCTTGCTGACTTGCTTTTCTTTGTGTGTCAGACTCTTATCTTGGAGATTGAGCATGACCGGCAAGAAGACCAGAGGACGGTTCTCTACAAGAGGATGGAATCTAAGTATAGAGAGTATCGCTCCAAGCACTGGATGCTGGTCAAAATTATTGGTGAGGAAGGCTAGTTCCAAGCATTGCGCGATGAGATCAAGTAGAAGGACGAGGAGCTGAAGGAGAAAGATGAGGCAATTATGAGGGCCATCGACCGATGCAGCACGTTGGAAGGGACGATGAGGTCCAAGGAGGATGAACTTGAGGGGGTAAGGGGGTGATAGATAAGAATGCAGGCCTCTAGGAGCAGGTGGTGTCCCTAAAGGTTGAGCTAGAGTAAAGTGAAGCTAGGGCGTCAGCTTGAGGACGGAGTTAGGCGCTAGGGTCAAAGAGTTGAGCCACGCTGAGAAGACAAAGATGGTTGTTGTGGAGGAAGTGGCAGCTCTAGGTGGTACCCTACGTGTTTGTAGGTATGAGTGAGCTAGTGAAGCGGAGACTTCGGCGCTCATGGTGGCAAGGTTAGAGGAACGGATTGAGGGTTTGGAGGCAGAGTTGTCTGGGCTGAACGAGCAGGTCGTCACCTTAAGGGCCGAGAAGGAGAAACAATAGGCCCAGTTGTGTACTTCTCGTACTTCTGTCGATCCTAGTGTGTCACGGTATTTGTACGAGATGTGGGTTCACACTGAGGCCCAGCTTGACGTATACAAGTTTTTCAAGGCGACAGGAAAAGTTTCCGTGGTGGAGCTTGAGGATGTTCTTGTCAAGGCACGCGCAGCTCGTGAAGCCTACGGTTACGACCCTGGTATGCCCCGCAGGGATGATGATGAAGACGCCTTGGATGGGCTTGCCTCCAACACTTGGTATGTTGATGAATATGCCGGTGATGCTGATGGGGATGATGCGGCATGAAACCTTTGTACTTGGTTTTTTTTTGTTTTGCTATTTTTGTGGAGGCGTCTCTCAATCCCTTTGTAAAGTGTACTGTATTTGAACAATTGAAATGGAAAAATTTACTTTTCCTTGTATTTTCGGATTTTCTCTTTCCCTTTTTCCTTTATCGTTGGTGTTTTTTCTTGTGAGGAAGTCCCTGAATTTTTGGTCGTTTGCATGTAAGGTTGATTTGGCGAAGTCGAATATAGACCGATTTGAGGTCAAATATAAGTTCGCTCGAATGAGGTCGAGTTTAGATTGACTTGATCAGGGTCGAATATAAAATAATTCGAGTGAGGTCGAAAAGTTCGAGCAAGGTCGAATGTAAGTTAATTCGAGCTGGGTCGAATGTTAAATAATTTGAGCAGTGTCCAATGTAAGTTATTCGAGCGAGGTCGAATGTTAAACAATTCGAGCGAGGTCGAACGTTAACAATTCGAGCAAGAATGTTAAATAATTCGAGTAGTGTCGAATGTAAGTTAATTCGAGCGAGGTTGAATGTTAAAGGATTCGAGCTGAGGTCGAATGTTAAATAATTCAAGCAGTGTCGAATGTAAGTTGATTCGAGCGAGGTCGAATGTTAAATAATTCAAGTAGTGTTGAATGTAAGTTAATTCGAGCGAGGTCGAATGTTAAATAATTCGAGCAGTGTCGAATGCATATTCTCTGCGTTGATGTGATGTGCAAATTTGGTGGAGTTGTGTAAGAATGTTGCCTACTATTTTTTTTATTCATTCGTTGGAGAATATTACATGTTTCTGTTTTCCCCGCACATATATTTGAAAAGGCCCAGTCTATCTAGTCCCTTCATCGCTAGGCCTGGAGAAGTAATCGATAGGCAGAGCAGTGAATTCAACACTTAAACTTCGAGATGCCATCTTCGTCGCTTCATTAAAAACCTCCCCGATAAAACCCAATTGGGACAAAACTCGGGTGAGGGAAAAAGAGTACGACTTGGAGGACACCCATTTTCAGAAGTTGAAGTATTTGAGGTGGCGGACGTTCCAATTGTTTGGTAGTATCTTTCCCTCTATTGTTTCTAGTTGGAATGATCCTTTATTTGCTGCCGCTATGATTTTGTATGGCCCGTCCCAATTGGTTCCTAGTTTACCATCTTTTGGATCTTTGCTCTCTTGTGTTTGGCTTTGAGTACATAGTCCCTGACCTTGAGTGGTCTTACTTTGGCCTTTTTGTTGTAGTACTGCTTGCTGTTTTTGAGCTATCATTCTTATGTAAGCCATGTCTCTTCGCTCGTCTGCTTCATCGAGATCTTGTGTTCTGTTCTCATCGTTGCTTGGTCCCCTCTCATTGGAGTATCTCAAACTTGGTTCTCCGACTTTGACTGGTATCACTGCGTTAGTCCTATAGACTAGTGAATATGGCGTTTCTCCTGTGCTTGTTTTTGGCGTGGTGCGGTATGCCCATAGCACTTCTGGTAGTAGTTCCGGCCACATTCCCTCGGCGTCTTAGAGCCTCTTCTTCATGATGTTCAGTATTGTTTTGTTGGAGGATTCTGCTTAGTCGTTGCCTGCAGGATGGTATGGCGTGGAGAGTATTCGCTTGATGCGCCATTTCTCAAAGAATTATGCGGTATTTTCCCGGTGAACTAGGGTCCGTTGTCACAACGGATCTCTTTGGGGATGACGAAGCGGCATATGATGTTCCTCCATATGAACGTGATAACTTCATGTTCGCGTATTTGGGCGAATGTACCTACTTCTACCCATTTAGAAAAGTAGTCAGTTAAAACCAAAAGAAATTGTACATTACCTCGTCCCGCTGGAAGTGGTCCAACGATGTCCATTCCCCATTTGATGAACGGCCATGGCGATGTGACTGAGTGGAGGTGCTCGCCCGCTTGGTGTATCATTGGAACGTATTTCTGGCATTTCTCACACTTCTTAACAAAGTTAGCAGCTTCCTTTTTCATGGTAGGATAGTAATAGCCTTCTCGTATGAGGCATCTAACGAGGGCTCGGTTTCCAGTATGGGCTCCATAGTGGCCTTCGTGTACTTCCTCGAGGACATGCCTGGTTTGGTTTGGCCCTAGGCTGTCACCACCCCAAATCTAACTAGTCGTGATGGTGCCTATCGTGGAACTAGGACAGCGAAACTAACGCTCAAACATAAAGAATCTTTCATTTATATCATTATTAAACTGATAATCCATAAAGGTTTCGTCAAATCATTTTTTTTAGATAAAGCCACACGGAATATTAAATACAACCCCAAGATCCTCGAGTCACTGGTCATGAGTATCTACAGAAAATACACAACTCTGGAAAATAAACTCTATAATAGTAAGCACGAGGGAGAGCAGGGATGCGGACGCGTGCAGCTACCTCGCGAAATCTCTGAGAAGTCTCTGGAACAGATACATAGTTCACTCTACCCTAGCACCTGCATCTGCACACAAGGTGCAGGGAGTAATGTGAGTACGCCAACTCAGTAGTAATGAAAATAAATCAGGTCTGAGCAGTAAGAAACACATAAAGTCAAATCATCATTTCACAATAAGCACAGTCTTTCTTTCCAACAGTGTATACGTAAAATCATAACGCTTAAAAAGCCAATGTCAGTAAAACTCCTTTGAAAAGTGTAATTTCCAACAATTTCAGAAAAACACCCAAGAGTTTAGTCAAGAATGAAATAAATGATAAATAGCCACTCAGGCCAAAACATGTATCACTAATTGCCCCTCGGGAAAATCAGTCACTCAGCATGCCTCACAATCACACAATAGCAGCCCCTCGGGCATCCTCACTGTTACTCATGCCTCCCAGTCACTCGGCACTTGCACTCAGTAGGTACCGGCGCTCACTGGGAGTGTGTACAGACTCTGGAGGGGCTCCTTCAGCCCAAGCACTAATATCAATCCACCTCGTGGCATATCATATCCTCACAATTAGGCCCTCGACCTAACTCAGTAAGAAACTCTCAAAAAGCCCCTCGGGCTATCAGTAAAACGGGGTACTCGACCCAAAAACATCATTTTATATCTCAAAATAGTGTAAATAAGGTTGAGTTTCGAAATCAGTTAAACATAATATGACTGAGTGTAAATCATAAGTCAACACAGTGAAGAAAAGCAGTAAAATCCCCCAGGGGGTCTAAACAGGTCGGCACAAGGCCCCAAACATGGCTTACAGCCCAAATATAACAATAGTCTGAAAATACGATTTAACATATGATTTAAAAGTACATACGCAACTCAATAGTTTCCACGGGAAGGACCAAGTCCAAATCCCCAATTAGTGCACGCCACACGCTCGTCATCCAGCATGTGCGTTGTTCCAAAAATAGTGAGAAAATATGAAGTCCGAGGTTTCATACCCTCAGGACAAGATTTACAGTCATTACTTACTTCAAACCGGCCCGAAGAGCTACTTCTCGATACTCTTGCCCCTCGAATCGGCTCCCAAATGCTCTAAGTCTATCAAAATCAGATTAATATCGTTAAAATATGCTAGGGATACGAAACCCATTCAAACATTATCAAAATTAGGCACAATTACCGAAATTGGCAAAACCCGAATCTCGGGCCCACGTCTTAGAATTTCATAAAAATCACAAAATCAGAATCTATATCCTCCCACGATTCTATACATACCAAGAACATCAAAATCAGACCACAATTGCCCCTTCAATTACTCAATCAAAGTCTCCAATTATCCAAGCCCTAACCCCCAATTAACACACTGATGTTTCCCTTAATTTCACCCTATTTAAGTCCAAAAATAACATAGAAACGAGTTTTAGGTTCAAATATCTTACCTCAACAAAGTCCTCTTGATTTCCTCCTTCAAATCCCTCTCCAAAGCTTCAAACCCGCATGAAAATGGTGAAAGAAAGACCAAAATTTGCTAAGGACCCTTTTTATATGATCTACCTAGGAATTTCCGCACCTGCGACTTCTTCTTCACACCTGCGACTCTGCAGGTGCGACCCAAGTCCCGCACATGCAACCCCCTTCAACCTGCCAAAAATTCGCACCTACGCATGCCTCTCTGCATCTGCGGCGTCGCACCTGCGGCCACCCTTCAGCAGGTGCGGCCACACCAGCAACATTCCACTAGCAGTTTTTCTGCTGCAAATTCCCAACTTCAACCTTCCGATGACTATCCAAAAACACTCCGAGCCCCTCAGGGCTTTAACCAAAAGTACTAACAAGTCATAAATGATCACCCGAACTTAGTTGAACCCTCGAAACACCCAAAAAGACATCGAAACACAAATTCAACTCATGATTCAAGCCTAAGAATCCCAAAACTTTCGAAAATCATCTACGATGCTGAAACTACCCAAAACACGTCCGATTATCATGAAAATTTTACACACGTCCAAAATGACACTACAAACGTGTTCCAACTTCCGAAATTCCATTCCGACCCCTATAGCTTATTTTCCACTGCCGATCAGAAATCACCAAAAACTAACTTTCGTCAATTCAAGCCTAATTCTACACCGGACATCAAAACCGCATTATGAACACACTCATAAGTCCCAAATCACCTAACAAAGCTATCCGAGCCATAAAATCTACATTCCGAGGTTGTTTACCAATAAGTCAACTCTCAGTTGACTTTTTATCAACTATTAGGCCAATTTAAGAGACTAAGTGTCTCAGCTCTAACCACAACCACTCTGAGCCCGAGCCAACCAACCCAATAAAACACCCAAGAGCTGAACCACACAAAATGAAGCAGAATAGGGGAAACGGGGCTAAACTCTCAGAACGACCGACCGGGTCGTTACATTCTCCCCCACTTAAACATACGTTCGTCCTCGAACGTGCCCAGAGTTATTTCAGAAACCATCAAATTTCCGTACAATTCTATCATACACATACCCCGGGGGTGATCCCACGTCACCCCATCCCATATAGGTCCAATAGCATAACACAGTTGAAATTTCAAAATCCAACCTGACCCACAAACCGTAGAACCAAATTCCCACTTCTGAAATAATTCACAAGATCAAAATTCCACAACTAAAAACTGAATAAGTCTGAACACGTCATATCAAGCCATATATTTAACCCAAGATGCAATCACATAATATATTGCATGACTCAAACACTCATGGCGATAACCCCTAATCACAATAGCTGCTCAAAACAACCCAATACCAGTACATAACCTCTTATCCAGAAATGCCTCGCTCTAACACTTTCATATACTGCCGAAGGTGGAAGAAACACATAGAAACTAGCAACCATTCGTCCGATCAGTCAAACATGAAGCTCCCCTTCCCAAACAGGAATTATAGCAGATTTCTAAGCCGACTCCTGATATTTATCCTTCCAACTATGTTGTAGTCAATTTTGACAGTATTCATTCTAGGTCCAATGACCTCTTCTCATCCAACACGACCACTCAGATGACATGACACATCAATACAATTCAAAGACATAACCTCTGAAACTCGTTCTCTCAATAGCAACATCCCAATGTAATCAAATTATATAAAATATTCACACAAGAAGACCATCCCTGCCAGCTCAACAAGGATCACAACACCACGCTAAGAGCCTGGTACACATCGTAAAACCAAAACACGTGAATCTGACACCAACGATCATACCTCTACTTAACGCCGCTACAAAGTGTGATCCCATCCAAACGCTGGTCCACAAGACATATTCCAAGCCACGTTGATCAAAATCAATAACCATGCAAAATTCGACATCAAATACTCAAAGTGCATTGCCATAACCACGGGGGAATCATACGATACCATGCCACACGAATCAGAAAGAACATAACCAATACGCCTCAATCCCACAATACCCAATTACTTACCTTACTCAAATCGCGCTATAAAGCCCAAATAAATCTGTACCATATGTGCATTTAACCAATAATCACCACTCCTCGCAACATCGAAGGGTAACTCATAGATCACTCCAGAACACGAATAAACTCAACGACAGTCAAATGGTACATCCCTCAATAATAAAAATTCGGGGTCAACAATTCCGACCCGGTGATGAACACACACCCATGTTGGGCCTACCAATAACCTTAAATCAACTCTGGTCACCCACAACACATAGATAACTCTCTGAAGGTTCACAATGACTGAATCATGGCATTTACTAACATCTGACTAGCTTTGCTTGCATCCTCACGGTCCACAACCACAAAATAATTTGTTTATGAGAACTCTCAGTCTCGAAGTCCATGAAGCACACAAATTATCATATATTATCTCAACTCCACCGCTAGAATACATATCACATCCTTAATACTCAATCATTCCACGAGGGATACCCCTAAAATCCTTCCGTGTCACCAAGCAACCTTGAATATCAGCAGTCGATCCAACAAAAGAGCGTTGCAATACCAATGAAGCACCCTTAACTCCACACAATGCCCTTTCTAAAATGTATACCATGATCAAGCCACCCAATAGTGATATCATCGACCTAGTCATCTGAAAGTGCCAATGATGCCTAAGAATTTTCACCTTCCTTCCAGAACTGAATCGTGACCTCTCACATGCAAATCTCGACTCTACACAACGTACCGCATACACCATGCCATCCTATGATAAATATGAGAACTTCATAACCCCTTATGATCCACAAGCAACTACGTACCCAACTAGCCAAGAACTTTCCATTTTGTCCCATTTAGAAGAAAAATCACTATACATCACCTGCACCTCACGCCAGTAGAAAATATGCATCTCTAACCGTGGTAGTAACCATCAGGGATTATTCGAATCCCATTTGTACAACACCAAACCGTCAGGACTGAATCCTTCTAACTCAACCAAGCTACGCAGGTCACCAAAAACCAAGAGCATTTCTAAGAAACACCTGTAAAAACTCATTACCTCATGAACACCCAAAGAACTAATCGTATCCCTTACCACACCGAACCGACCTACTACCAAGTTGTCCTATTTATCCAAGTTCCTTCTGACTTACCTTCGAATTGATGCTTCTCCTTGCTATAATACCGCAATTCTCAACCTAGACTCACCACACGATACCCAAGCATAAAACCATACCGTCTGAGGCTCATAAGCCGATGAATACTCTCTCAAATACCCCCAAAAGTACCACATTCAAAATACTTACCCTGAAGAGACTTCCTGCGAATCTAAAGCCATTAACTTTACCTTCCTGATACTGATATGTAGAATCCATGATAATGTAGAAATGCCGCAAGTCGTGACACCCTCCAACGTAAATCTCAGTTCTAGCCCAAAACGCACCTTGAATATTTTCAATTGCTATATTTAACCTTGAATCCGTCAGAACCATTCTCAAGAGTCATACACTCTACTCAAACCTTAATTAGACTGATCAAACGGACCGAACGACATGTGCTCCATTAGCACTCCCACACCGTAGGAAGTAACCCCACCTTAATGCAACCAAGTAAATTCCTGCCCCATGCACATTACATCCTTCACCAATAACAACTCAAGGCATCCCATGATTCTTATACACCCATAAATCATAACACAACCCCTATCTAAAATTTCCTTTATTCAAGTCATTCTCGATCTCAACCCCTGCAGGTCATAACTGATTCACCAGTATACCTCGAACCGAACCTAACACATCACATAATCGTGCAACCTACTTATCATTAGCGTACTCCCCCACTTGGCTCAAAGCCATAGATCAAAACAAACAGTAACTCATAATGACCATACGCTAACACCGCCGCCATACCACAGTGAGATTCAACTAAATCCTTCATAATCTCATATATAACTCAAACCATTTAACATCCCAAATCATCTCCAACCTCGCATTCACCATTGCAATAGCAGTGCCAACTCCCACAAGTGATCTAAACTCAAATTGCGACATATATCAATTACTGGTAAAAGAGAACTTACTAAAAAACAACATAAGGGTCACACAACCTCAGGACACCCCGTGGGAAATATCCCCCCCTGCTTAGCATCAACTAGTATCTCTCTATACACTTTCGAAGATTATAGCTATCACACAATCGCTTTATCCTCCTACATTAGAACAAATCAATGCCTACCCTTGAGACATCACAATAAGCGGTATAAGAACCTAAAGTTGATGTCATAACTAACATTGGAGCGGTGGTCAAAGAAATATTGAGCTTCTGGAAGCTCTACCCACACTCGTTTGACCACATGGATATCCTCACTGGACACCACGTGTCCCAAGAATGCTACTGAACTGAGCCAAAATTCATACTTGGAGAACTTTTCATAGAGATTCTCCTCCCTGAATCCTTATAATGCCATCCTCAAATACTGAGTATGCTACCCCTGGTTGTGCGGGTACGCCAGGATGCTATCAATGAACACAATAACGAAGGAGTGCAATTACTGTTGGAATACACCATTAATCAAATACATGGACGCTACTGGAGCATTGGTCAGCCCAAAGGACATCACTAAACACTTATAACACAACAGGGAGGTCCACTTCCCTCCACAACCAAACTACATGAGAGGTCCTCCAATATACTCGCAACTCAAGGCCATATGCCCACTCAAGAGAGCAGTCAAATATTCAATAATTCTTGCTATGCCTCACGCCAATCCTTTTTGTTACAATCAAACAACCTGAACACATCTAACCATCAAATCACCCTCACCACATAGTCATCTAGTCACAAAATCAGATCACTAAGAACACAAACGGGCATATAAGTCCCCAAATGCACGTGCTCTCACAAACAAAATCCCAACACTCAAGCCACAGACAGAATCCGGCCTCAAGTCCTCCAGACTGGCCCATTATCAACATGCAAAAATCACATCTTATCCATGAAAGTCACAAGTCATCGATTCACAGCTGATATCAAGCGCTCACGTGCGCATTCGAGTACATGGAAGGAATTCAAGAGTTACGCCTTTGGCTGAATAAAATGGATTCACACGACAAGAATTCAAGAATCTGAGATTTTCCTAAGGGTTTTGTAGCCTCTCGAAGATAAGTACAGATATCTTTGTATTGATCCGCAAGACTCTACTGAACCTGTTTATGATTGGTGAGTCCTATGTAACCTAGGGCTCTGATACCAACTTGTCACGACCCCAAATCTAACTAGTTGTGATGGCGCCTATCGTGGAACTAGGCCAGCCAAACTAAAGCTCAAACATAAAGAATCTTTCATTTATATCATTATTAAACTGATAATCCATAAAGGTTTCGTCAAATCATTTTTTTTAGATAAAGCCACATCGAATATTAAATACAACCCCAAGATCCCTGAGTCACCGGTCATGAGCATCTATAGAAAATATATAACTCTGGAAAATAAACTCTATAAAAGTAATCATGAGAGAGAGCAGGGTTGCGGACGCGTGAAGCTACCTCGCAAATCTCTAAGAAGTCTCTGGAACAGATACACAGCTTACTCTGCCCTAGCACCTGGATCTGCACAAAGGTACAGGGAGTAATGTGAGTACGCCAACTCAGTAGTAATGAAAATAAATCAGGTCTGAGCAGTAAGAAACACATAAAGTCAAATCATCATTTCACAATAAGCACAATCTTTCTTTCCAACAATGTATACGTTAAATCATCACGCTTAAAAAGCCAATGTCAATAAAACTCCTTTGAAAAGTGTAATTTCCAACAATTTCAGAAAAACGCCCAAGAGTTTAGTCAAGAATGAAATATATCATAAATAACCACTCGGGCAAAAACATGTATCATAAATCGTCCCTCAGGAAAATCATCACTCAGAATCAGTCACCCAGCATGCTTCACAATCACTCAGTAGCAGCCCCTCGGGCATCCTCACTATCACTCATGCCTCCTAGTCACTCGGCACTCGCACTCAGTAGGTACCGGTGCTCACTGGGGTGTGTACAGACTCTAAGGGGCTCCTTCAGCCCAAGTGCTAATATCAAGACACCTCGTGGCATATCATATCCTCACAATCAGAAACTCTCAAAAAGCCCAACGGGCTATCAGTAAACGGGGTACTCGACCCAAAAACATCATTTTATATCTCAAAATAGTGTAAATAAGGCTGAGTTTCGAAATCAGTTAAACATAATATGACTGAGTGTAAATCATAAGTCAACACAGTGAGGAAAAGCAATAAAAGCCCCCAAGGGGTCTAAACAGGTTGGCACAAGGCCCCAAACATAGCTTACAGCCCAAATATAACAATAGTCTGAAAAAGCGATTTAACATATGATTTAAAAGTACATACGCAACTCAATAGTTGCCACGGGAAGGACCAAGTCCATCCCCAATCGCCACACGCTCGTCATCCAGCATGTGTGTTGTTCCAAAAATAGTAAGAAAATACGAAGTCTGGGGTTTCATACCCTCAGGACAAGATTTACAGTCATTACTTACCTCAAACCGGCCCTAAAATCTACTTTGTGATACTCTTGCCCCTCGAATAGGCTCCCAAATGCTCCGAGTCTTTCAAAGTCAGATTAATATCGTCAAAATATGCTAGGGATACGAAACCCATTCAAAAATTATCAAAATTAGGCACAAGTCCCAAAATTGGCAAAACCCGAACCATGGACCCACGTCTCGGAATTTAATAAAGATCACAATACCGGAATCCTTATCCTCCCACGATTCTATACATACCAAGAACATCAAAATCGGACCACAATTGCCCCTTCAATTACTCAATCAAAGTCTCCAATTATCCAAGCCCTAACCCCCAATTAACACACTGATTTTTCCCTTAATTTCACCCTATTTCAGTCCAAAAATCACATAGAAACGAGTTTTAGGTTCAAATATCTTACCTCAACAAAGTCCTCTTGATTTCCTCCTTCAAAGCCCTCTCCAAAGCTTCAAACCCGCATGAAAATGGTGAAAGAAAGACCAAAATTCGCTAAGGACCCTTTTTATATGATCTGCCCAGGGATTTCCGCACCTGTGGCCAATTGCTCGCACCTGCAAACCCTCACCCGCGGTCCCAGGTGCGCACCTGCGCATCCAACTTAAAGTAACATTTTCCGCACCTTGGACTTCTTCTTGCACCTGCGACTCAGTCGCACCTGCGACCTCGTTCAACCTGCCAAAAATCCGCACCTGTGCATGCCTCTCCGCACCTGCGGCCACCCTTCCGCCGGTGCGGCCACACCAGCAACATTCCACCAGCAAATTTTCTACTACAAATTCCCAACTTCAACCTTTCGATGACTATCCAAAAAAACTCTGAGCCCCTCGAGGCTTCAACCAAAAGTACCAACAAGTCATAAATGATCACCGGACTTAGTCGAACCCTCGAAACACCCAAAGAGACATCAAAACACCAATTCAACTCATGATTCAAGCCTAAGAATCTTAAAACTTCCGAAAATCATCTATGATGCCGAAACTACCCAAAACACGTCCGATTATCCTGAAAATTTGCACACACGTCCAAAATGACACTACGAACTTGTTCCAACTTCCAAAATGCCATACTGACCCCTATAGCCTATTTTCCACTGCCGACCAGAAATCACGAAAAACTAACTTTCGCCAATTCAAGCCTAATTCTACACTGGACATCAAAACCATATTCCGAACACACTCCTAAGTCCCAAATCACCTAACGAAGCTATCTGAGCCATAAAATCTACATTATGAGGTCGTCTACCAATAAGTCAACTCTCAGTTGACTTTTTTCAACTATTAGGCCAATTTAAGAGACTAAGTTTCTTAACTCTCACCACAACCACTCTGAGCCCGAGCCAACTAACCCAACAAAATACCCAAGAGCTGAACCACACAAAATGAAGAAGAATAGGGGAAACGGGGCTAAACTCTCGAAGCGACCGACCGGGTGGTTACACTCTCCCCTACTTAAACATATGTTCGTCCTTGAACGTGCCTAGAGTTATTTCAGAAACCATCAAATTGTCGTACAATCTTACCATACATACCCCGGGGGTGATCCCACGTCACCCCATCCCATATAGGTCCAATAGCACAACACAGTTAAAATTTCAAAATCCAACCTGACCCACAAAACTTAGAACCAAATTCCCACTTCTGAAATAATTCACAAGATCAAACTTCCACAACTGTAAACTGAATAAGTCTGAACACGATGTATCAAGCCTTATCCGTAACCCAATATGCAATCACATAATATAACTCAACACTCATGGCGATAACCCCTAATCACAATAGCTGCTCAAAACAACCCAATACCGGTACATAACCTTTTATCCAGAAATGCCTCGCTCTAACACTTTCATATACTGCCGAAGATGAAAGAAACACGTAGAAACTAGCAACCATTCATCCGATTAGTCAGACATGAAGCTCCCTCTTCCCAAACAGGAATTATAGAATATTTCTAAGCTGACCCTCGATATTTATCCTTCCAACTATGCGGTAGTCAATTCTGACAGTATTCATTCTAGGTCCAATGACCTTTTCTCATCCAACACGACCACTCTGATGACATGACACATCAATACAATTCAAATCCATAACATGTGCAACTCGTGCACTCAATAGCAACATCCCAATGTAATCAAATTATATAAAAGATTCACACAAGAGGATCATCCCTGCCAGCTCAACAAGTACCATCACAACACCACGCCAAGAGCCTGGTACACATCGTAAAACCAAAACATGCGAATCTGACACCAAGGATCACACCTCTACTTAACGCCGCTACAAAGCGTGATCCCATCCAAACGCTGGTCCACATGACATAATCCAAGCCACCATGCTCAAAATCAATAACCATGTGAAATTCGACATCAAGTACTCAAAGTGTGTTTCCACAACCATGGGGAAATTAGACGATACCATGCCACACAAATCAGAAAGAACATAACCAATACGCCTCAATCTTGCAATACCCAATTACTTACCTTACTCAAATCCCGCTATAAAGCCCAAATAAATTTGTACCATATGTGCATATAACCAATAATCACCACTACTCGCAACACCGAAGGGTAACTCATAGATCACTCCAGAACATGAATAAACTCAACGATAGTCAAATGGTACATCCCTCAATAATAGCAATTTGCGGTCAATAATTCTGACCAGGTGCAGAACCCACACCCATGTTGGGCCTACCAATAACCTTAAATTAACTTTGTTCATCCACAACAGATAGATAACTCTCCGAAGGTTCACAATGACTGAATCATGGAATTTACTAACATTTGACTAGCTTTGCTCGCATCCTCACGGTCCACAACCACAAAATAATCTGTTTATGAGAACTCTCAGTCTCGAAGTCCAAGAATCGCACAAAGTACCATATCTGATCTTAACACTACCGCTCGAATACATAACACATGTCACGACCCGATTTCCCACACGGTCGTGATGGCGCCCAACAACAGGGTTAGGCAAGCCAACATGAATTCTACTAAGTGTTACCCTTCCCATGTGATTAATTAATCCAACTTTTACCAGTTGTAAGCATTTATTTACATGATATTAGCATGTGACATGAAAATAGGACATCTGATACGTGAGCCAAAAGATAAGCATATGTATGAAAATGCAGTCCAAAAACCCAAAATGTACGCACGTGTGTGCCAGGAACTAGTGTCACGAGTATCACGGGCAACTATCAAAATACACCAGAATACATAAATATATACAATCCCATAGTCCGAATGAGGTAGACGGGGAAAATAACAAAGGGAAACTCCAGGGTACTGCTAGAGATCGCCAGGAAGAGCAGCTCACCGCGAAGTCGACTCAGCCCAGTCAGTATCTAGCGTCGGCCTGATAGTCAGATGTGCCAGCCTCCTGACCTGTACAGTCAAGTACAGAAAGAAAAGAAGAAGTGCAGCATGAGTACATAATAGATATGTACCCAGTGAGTATCCTGCCCAAACTCGAAGGAGTAGTGACGCGAGGTCGACTAGATACTCACTAAGGTCCAGCAATATAATATATATGACGAAATATGGATAAAACAATAGACATGGAAAAACAATGAGCAACAAGTATGTAGCAAATAACGAAAACCAAATAATAACTGAAAAGGGACAACAAGGTACCAAAATCTTTCTCTTAACCAATGCCTGACACTCCCAATTTTATATCAAGTGACTCAAACTCAAGTGGACATACACATACCAGGACAAGACAACCGGCCGAAGTCATAAAGGTGGTCATAAGGACTGGAGTCATAAAGCTATCCCACGATCGCGAATCATACCTGCGACTCGCGTGCTGACTCGATAGAATAATAAACTATCCCACGATCACGCATCATCCCCTACGACTCGTGTGTTGACTCGATAATAATAAGCTATCCCACGATCACGCATCATCCCTGCGGCTCGTGTGCTGACTCGATAATAATAATAATAAGTTATCCTACGGTCGCGCATCATCCCTACGACTTGTGTGTACCAACTCAACAGTGAACTTAGCAGGACTGTGACAATACCACAAATAGCCAACTGGGATACCAATAAAAAATTTCCATGTTTCCATAACAATTTAACAACAATTTCAACTCTTATCACATAAAAGGTACAAATAAGGCACATAGTGGCATGCTCGTGAGTCCTAAATCTACCCGTCATAGCAATATAGTCGCCACGTACGGACTCCCGTCACTTGGTACGTACGCGGACCCCACAACATGTATATGTAGCAAGCAAGGAACCTATGGGGACGTTTCCCCCTTACAAGGTTGGAAAGGAGACTCACCTCGCGACGAAACCACCCCTCGGATCAAGGATGCGCCCGAATCTCTAAAATCTACCCTCGACGGCTCGCAACTAGCCAAATATAGTTCAACAACATCAATGCATGCTCAAAGTAGGGAAATCATTCTAGTCTACCGAATTTTTGACATTCTTGAGGAAATTCTAAAATCAACCCCGGGCCCACAAGCTTGGATTCCAAAAATTCTCGAAGGGATCACTCACCCGAAGCCTAAGGATCAAAATTATATGATTTATACAAGAATTCATAGCCTTAAAAGGATAATTCTCCATTTCTTCTAAAATCCAAATTACTACCCAAAACTTAGATTTTTCTAGGAATTAGTAGAGGATTTTCTTGACAATTCATGAATTTAATTAGAAAAAGGGAGTGGAAATACTTACCTCTTGGAGGAATTGGTCGAAGATCAGTTTTCTCAAGCTCTTGGGATCAACAATGGAGGTTGGGGGTGGAAATATGTGATGAAACCTGTGTTTTTGGACATTAAATAGGTCTGACTTTCAGGGATTTTCGCACCTGCGACTTTGGGACCGCAGGTGCGGTCCCGCACCTGCGAAGTAAATGGTCGCACCTGCGGAGGTTAGGCCTGGAAGCTGGGGTCGCACCTGCAAGGGAAAATCCGCACCAGCGGAGTCGCACCTGCGAAGGAATCCCGCACCAGCGAACTCGCATCAGCGGGCACATGTCTGCACCTGCGAAAGAGGAGGAGTCCATGGGTTTTCCGCACCTGCGTGAAGGGGACCGTAAGGGCGGTCTTGCACCTGCAACTGGGCGACCGTAGATGCGGTCACACCAGAAGCAGCTGCACCAGCATTGGATTTTGCTAGTTTTTGGCCCCGTGCGGGGTCCAGGAGGCCTGTGGGCCCACCCGAGCCCCTGACAAATTATACCAACAAGTCCCAAATCATATGACGGACTCGCTCAAGCTTACGGAACACTCCAAACATCGCTAAAACTCAAAATCACCCTCCAAACCCCTTGAATTTAACTTAAGAACTTTAAGAAATTCTAGATTTAGTTCCATTGCGCCGAACGGGTCTATACTACTCGGAATGACCTCAAATTTTGCAGGCAGGTCATAATTAACATAACAAAATTATTCCCGATCTCGAAATTCTGTTCGTACCTCGAAAACACAAAAACACGTCCCAAACCAAAATGTGGACTTAAGGAACTTCTTATTTTAATATTGGGCGCCAAAATGCCCCCGGGTCATCAGAAACCCAATCCGAAGTCCGAAAGCATCACACGAAGCTACTGGAACCGACGAAACTCGATTCCAGGGTCGCTTACCCAAAATGTTTACTGAATTCAAACTTGGCCTTAAAGACCAACCTTAAGGAACCAATTGTTCCTATTGCACCCAAAATACCTCTGAATCTCGGACCACCAGTCCCCGCAAGTCATAAATCATAAAATGCCGCTATGGAAAGTTTCATTTAGGGGAACGGGGTCCAATAACACAAAATGACCGGTCAGGTCGTTACAACACATCCCTAATACTCAATCACACCACGAGGATACCTCTAAAATCCTTCCGTGTCACAAAGCAACCTTGAATATTAGCAGTCAATCCAAAAAAAGAGCGTCGCAATACTAATGAAGCAACCTTAACTCCACATATTGCCCTTTCTGAAATGTATACCCTGATTAAGCCACCCAATAGTGATATCCTTTACCTAGTCATCTAAAACTGCCAATGTTGCCTAAGAATTTTGACCTTCCTTTCATAACTGAACAGTGACCTCTCACATGCAAATCTCGACTCTATACAACGTACCGCATAAACCATGCCATCCTATGATAAATATGGGAACTTCATAACCCCTTCTGATCCATAAGCAACTACGTACCCAACTAGCCAAGAACTTTCCATTTGGTCCCATTTAGAAGCAAAATCACTATACATCACCTGCACCTCATGCCAGTAGAAAATATGCATCTCTAACCGTGGTAGAAACCATCAGGGACTATCTGAATCCCATTTGTACAACACCAAATCGTCAGGACTGAATCCTTATAAATCAACCAAGCTACGCAGGTCACCAAAACCCAAGAGCATTGCTAAGAAACACCTGTAAAAACTCATTACCTAATGAAAACCCAAAGAACTAATCGTATCCCTTACCACACCGATCCGACCTACTACCAAGTTGTCCTAGCTATCCAAGTTCCTTCTGACTTACCTTCAAATTGATGCTTCTCCTTGCTATAATACCGCAATTCTCAACCTAGACTCATCACACGAGACCCAAGCATAAAACCATACCGTCTGAGGCTCATAAGCCGCTGAATACTCTCTCAAATACCCCCAAAATTACCACATTCAAAAGACTTACCCTGAAGAGACTTCCTGCGAATCTAGAGCAATTACCTTCACCTTCCTGATACTAAAATGTAGAATCCATGATAATGCAGAAATGCCACAAGTTTTGACACCCTCCAACGTAAATCTTAGTTCTAGCCCAAAATGCACCTTGAAGATTCCCAATTGCTATATTTAACCTTGAATCCGTCAGAACCATTCTCGAGAATCATCCACTCTACTCAAACCTTAATTAGACTGATCAAATGGACCGAACGACCTATGCTCCGTTAACACTTCCACACCCCAAGAAGTAACCCCACCTTAATGCAACCAAATCACACAATTGCTTTATCCTCCTACATTAGAACAAATCAATGCCTACCCTTGAGACATCACAATAAGCGGTATAAGAACCTAAAGTTGATGTCATAACTAACATTGGAGCGGTGGTCAAAGAAATCTTGAGCTTCTGGACTCTACCCACACTCGTCTGACCACAAGGATACCCTCACTGGACCCACGTGTCCCAAGAATTCTACTGAACTGAGCCAAAATTCATACTTGGAGACCTTTGCATAGAGATTCTCCTCCCTGAATCCTTATAATACCATCCTCAAATACTGAGTATGCTACCCCTGGCTACGCGGGTATGCCAGGATGCTATCAATGAACACAATAACGAAGGAGTGCAATTACTGCTAGAATACACCGTTAATCAAATACATGGACGCTACTGGAGCATTGGTCAGCCTAAAGGACATCACTAAGCACTTATAACACAATAGGGAGGTCCACTTCCCTCCACAACTAAACTACATGAGAGGTCCTCCAATATACTCGCAACTCGAGGCCATATGCCCACTCAACACAGCAGTCAAATACTCAATAGTTCTTGCTACGCCTCTCGCCAATCCTTTTGGTTACAATCAAACAACCTGAACACATCTAACCATCAAATCACCCTCACCACGTAGTCATCTAGTCACAAAATCACATTACTAAGAACACAAACGGACATATAAGTCTCCAAATGCACGTTCTCTCACAAACAAAATCTCAGCACTCAAGCCACAGACAGAATTCGGCCTCAAGTCCTCCAGACTGGCCAATTATCAACATGCTAAAATCCTATCTCATCCATGAAAGTCACAAGCCATCGACACACGCTGATACCAAGCGCTCACGTGCACATTCGAATACATGGAAGGAATTCAAGAGTTACGCCTTTGGCTGAATAAAATGGATCTGCACGACAAGAATTTAAGAACATGAGATTTTCCTAAGGGTTCTGTAGCCTCTCGAAGATAAGTACAGACATCTCCATACCGATCCGCAAGACTCTACTAAACCTGCTCATGATCGGTGAGTCCTATATAACCTAGGGCTCTGATACCAACTTGTCACGGCCCCAAATCTAACTAGTCGTGATGGCGCCTATCGTAGAACTAGGCCAGCCAAACTCACGCTCAAACGTAAAAAATCTTTAATTTATATCATTATTAAACTGATAATCCATAAAGGTTTCGTCAAATCATTTATTTATTTTTTAGATAAAGCCACACCTAATATTAAATACAATCCCAAGATCCCGGAGTCACTAGTCATGACCATCTACAGAAAATATACAACTCTGGAAAATAAACTCTATAATAGTAAGAAGGAGGGAGAGCAGGGTTGCGGACGCGTGCAGCTACCTCGTAAAATCTCCGAGAAGTCTCTGGAACAGATACACAGCTCACTCTGCCTTAGCACTTGGATCTGCACACAAGGTGCAGGGAGTAATGTGAGTACGCCAACTCAGTAGTAATGAAAATAAATCAAGTCTGAGTAGTAAGAAGCACATAAAGTCAAATCATCATTTAACAATAAGCACCATATTTCTTTCCAACAGTGTATACGTTTAATCATCACCCTTAAAATGCCAATGTCAGTAAAACTCCTGTGAAAAGTGTAATTTTCAACAATTTCAGAAAAATGCCCAAGAGTTTAGTGAAGAATGAAATAAATCATAAATAGCCACTCAGGCCAAAACATGTATCATAAACCGCCCCTCGGGAAAATCATCACTCAGAACTAGTCACTCAGCATGCCTCACAATCACTCAGTATCAGCCTCTCAAGCATCCTCAATGTTACTCATGCCTCCCAGTCACTTGTCACTCGGCACTCGACACTCGCACTCAGTAGGTACCTGCGCTTACTAGGGGTGTGTACAGACTCTGGGGGGATCCTTCAGCCCAAGTGCTAATATCAAGCCACCTCGTGGCATATCATATCCTCACAATCAAGCCCTTGGCCTCACTCAGTCAGAAACTCTCAAAAAGCCCATTGGGCTATCAGTAAACGGGGTACTCGACCCAAAAACATCATTTTATATCTCAAAATAGTGTAAATAAGGCTGAGTTTCGAAATTGGTTAAACATAATATGACTGAGTGTAAATCATAAGTCAACACAATGAGAAAAAATAGTAAAAGCCCCAAGGGGTCTAAACAGGTCGGCACAAGGCCACAAACATGGCTTACAAACCAAATATAACAATAGTCTGAAAACACGATTTAACATATAATTTAAAAGTACATACACAACTCAATAGTTGTCACGGGAAGGACTAAGTACAAATCCCCAATTAGTGCAAGCCACACGCTCGTCATCCAGCATGTGCGCCATTCCAAAAATAGTGAGAAAATACGATATCCGGGGTTTCATACCCTCAGGACAAGATTTACATTTATTACTTACCTCAAACCGGCTCGAAAAGCTACTCTACGGTACTCTTTCCCCTCGAACTAGCTCCCAAATGCTCCGAGTCTATCAAAATCAGATTAATATAGTCAAAATATGTTAGGGATACGAAACCCATTCAAAAATTATCAAAATTAGGCACAATTCCTAAAATTTGCCAAACCCGAACCCTGGGCCCACGTCTCAGAATTTAATAAAAATACAAAACCGGAATCCTTATCCTCCCACGATTCTATACATACCAAGAACATCAAAATCGGACCACAATTTCCCCTTCAATTACTCAATCAAAGTCTCCAATTATCCAAGACCTAACCCCAACTAACACACTGATTTTTACCTTAATTTCACCCTATTTCAGTCCAAAAATCATATAGAAACGAGTTTTAGGTTCAAATATCTTACCTCAACAAAGTCCTCTTTTTCCTCGTTCAAAACCCTCTCTAAAGCTTCAAACCCGCATGAAAATGGTGAAAGAAAGACCAAAATTTGCTAAGGATCATTTTTATATGATCTGCCCAGGGATTTCTACACCTGCAGCTAATTACTCGCACATGCGGACCCGCACCTGCTGTCCCAGGTGCGCATCTGCGGACCCGCACCTGTAGTCCCAGGTGCGCACCTACGCATCCAACTTAAAGTACCATTTTCCGCACCTGCGACTTCTTCTTCGCACCTGCGACTCCGGAGGTGCGACCCAAGTCACGCACCTGCGACCTCCTTCAACCTGCAAAAAATCCGCACCTGCGCATGACTCTCTGCACCTGTGGTGTCGCACCTGCGGCCACCCTTCCGCATGTGCGGTCACACTAGCAACATTCCACCAACAGTTTTTCTGCGGAAAATTCCCAACTTCAACCTTCCGATGACTATCCAAAAACACTCTGAGCCCCTTGAGGCTTCAACAAAAAGTACCAACAAGTCATAAATGATCATCCGGACTTAGTCGAACCCTCAGAACACCCAAAAAGACATCGAAACACCAATTCAACTCATGATTCAAGCCTAAGAATCCTAAAACTTTCAAAAATCATCTACAATGCCGAAACTACCCAAAACATGTCCGATTATCCTGAAATTTACACACACGTCCAAAATGACACTACGAGCCTTTTCCAACTTCTGGAATTTCATTCCGACCCCTATAGCCTATTTTCCACTGCCGACCAGAAATCGCCAAAAACTAACTTTCGCTAATTCAAGCCTAATTCTACACCGGACATCAAAACCATATTTCAAACACACTCCTAAGTCCCAAATCACCTAACGAAGCTATCCGAGCCATAAAATCTACATTCTGATGTTGTTTATCAATAAGTCAACTCTTAATTGACTTTTTTCAACTATTAGGCCCATTTAAGAGACTAAGTGTCTCAACTCTCACCACAACCACTCCGAGCTCGATCCAACCAACCCAACAAAACACCCAAGAGCTTAAACACACAAAATGAATCAGAATAGTGGAAATGGGGCTACACTCTCGGAACGACCGACCAGGTCATTACATAGGCATTTCGCCAAAGGGTCGCCAAATGTTCTTTTGTATAAGTCGTGGTTGATGATGTTGTATCTGTCCGCTTGAATTCAAATCTCCTTGGCTTCTTTTTTGTATGATGGGAGCACTCCCTCCTACAAATATATAATACGTTTGCGCCAATCCCAAGTTAAGTTTATAGAGTGTACCTCAATTTGGTCTATTGACGAATGGAGGAGGGCAACCACATGTTCCTTTCCGTTTATATTCTTAGTGGCTGCTACTAATTTGGCAAAGTCGTCTACCTCAATGTTTTGTGCTCGGGTATATGGTCGAGTTGACATTCGTCGAACTCCGGCAATAGCTTATGAATTTCTGCTTGGTACTTTTGCAGCCTCTGTTCTTTGATTTGGAAAGTCCCTGTGACTTGGTTGACAACGAGTTGTGAGTCACATTAGAGGATGACTCGTCGTGCTCCATATTTGAGACCTAGTCTTAGTCTTGCAATTACGGCCTCGTACTCGTCCTGTTGGGACCTCGAGTATGAGTCTCAGTCCAGATCCTGACGCATTGGAGGTGCCGTCAGTGTATAGGACCCATAGTTCGGGTAACTTGGGAGAGGTACGATAAGCTTCCTACTCGACCTCAGGCATTATTTTGTCATTGAAATTTGTGACGAAGTCAGCGAGTACTTGCGAATTTATCATTGTTCATGGCTGATATGTTATATCGTACTCGCTTAATTCGATGGCCCACTTGGCCAATCTCCTCGACAGCTTGGGTTTATGTAGGATTCTTCTTAGAGGGAAAGTCGTGACCACCGAGATGGGGTGGCATTGAAAATAGGGTCTAAGCTTTCGTGAAGCTACGACCAATGCCAAGGCCAACTTTTCGAGGTGAGGGTACCTCGTTTCAGCATCGACCAAGGTTTTGCTAATGTAATAGATTGGAGATTGTGTACCTTTGTTCTCACGGGCCAACACTGTACTTACTACGACGTCTGATACGGCCAAGTATATTAAGAGACACTCTCCGGGTTCTGCCTTAGCGAGTAGCGGGGGCGAGGAAAAGTATGCCTTTAGTTCTCTTAGGGCCTCGATGCACTCGGAGTTTTACTGGAGTCCGTTGTCCTTTTTAAGCACGTTGAACAATTTGTGACATCTGTCAGAGGATTGTGAGATAAACCTTGGCAGGGCGGCTATACGGTCGGTCAGCTTCTGTACCTATTTCTTACTGGTCAAAATTTCAGGTATGCCCTCTATGGCTTTGATTTGGTCGGGGTTGAGCTCAATGCCTCTATGTGATACCAAAAAACCAAGGAACTTCCTAGAGGTCACGACAAGGCACATTATTTGGGGTTCAGCTTCATACCGTATCGTCTTAGTATATCAAAGGCTTCCTTCAGATGGTCGATGTGGTCTTCTTTTATTTTTTATTTGACCAACATATTGTCTATATAGACTTCCATTGTTTATCCAAGTTGGTCTTTGAACATCTTGGTGACCAGACTTTGATAAGTCGCCCGTGGATTCTTCATCCCGAATGGCATGACTCTGTAGCAGTATGTCCATTCGTGGGTGATGAAAGTGGTCTTTTCTTTGTCCTCCTCCTCCATGAGGATTTGTTTGTAGCCTTAGTAAGTGTCCAATAAACTTAATAACTCGTGACCCGCTATTGCATCGATGATTTGATCGATGTGAGGCCACGAAAAGGAATCTTTCAGGCAGGCTTTGCTTAGGTCCGTGAAATCTACGCACATGCGCCACTTCTCCTTTTTCTTCTTTACCATGACCACGTTGGCGACCCATTGGGGGTACTTTGACTCTCGGATGGAGTCGTTGGTGAGAAATTTTTCCACCTCTTCGCGAACGGCCTTGTTGATTGTGATGTTGAATTTTCTTCTGATTTGTCGTATCGGCGGATAATGTCTTTCGGGATACCTGGCATATCTGCATGGGAGAAAGCAAACTGATCGGCGTTGTCAATTAAAAATTTATGAAATTTACTTAGTTCTGAGAGTTTGTGGCCGATGTAAGCCTTTTTGTTGTGGTTGTTGCTATCCAGTTGGAAGGGGTTGACGTCTTCTACCGTTGACCATGTTTCTTCCACGGCGTCAGGGTCTTTGATGTTGTTTTTTTTCGTCGTGTTCAGGCCCCAGATTCGGTAATTGCTATGCTCCTGAACCCTCCTTTTTTAACTGTTGAATGTATGTGAAATCTTGGGCGATGCAGTAGAATTCTTGGGCCGTGCTCTGTTCACCGCGAATGCTGAATATTCCCCACGGAGTAGGAAACTTGATGACCTAGTATAAGCTGGATGGGATGGCCCTCGTGGCGTGTATCCAAGATCGCCCTATTATGGCGTTGTAGGTTGTGTCTTGGTTCATGACATGGAATGTTGTTTCGAGGGTAACGCCCCCAGCCAGAAAGGGCAATGTTATCTCTCCGGAGGTTCACTCAACTGCATTGTTAAAACCTGTTAGTGTTATGCAGCGTGGTACTATATTATCCTCGAGTCTTATTTGTGTGAGAACTCATGGGTGGATAATACACGCGCCGCTCTCGTCATCTACCATGATTCTTTTTATATCAATATCTGAAATACATAAAGTATGACAAGAGCGACGAAGTGAGGAAAGGTCAAACCATGGGTATCTAAATTATCAAAGTTGATAATGTCTTCGAGGTCATCATACCGTTCATGGGTGATCGACCGCTTCAGTTTGTGTGTGGTGGTGAACTTCACATGGTTGATTTATGCTTCGTCACCTCCACCGATGATCATTTGAATGGTGCGGGCGGGGGAGGCTGGCTTTGGACGGCCTTGATGTTTTTCTCGTCCACGACCAAAATTGGCTCTTCCTCAGTCGCTCATTAGCTCCCTTAGATGTCCTTGATGAAGCATGTTCACCACCTCTTGTAGTAGGGCTATGCAGTCCTCGGTCTTATGGACCGCTCTTGATTGAACTTACAGAGGGCATTCGATTTTCTGGAATTTGGGTTAGACTTCATCTTTTGCTACCACTTCACCTTATAGCCGAGCTTCTCTAGGGCGTACACTATTTCTGAAGGGAAAACACAAAAATTATTAGCAGATAAAAGTGGAGGCATGCCTCTTTCGTTTTGGTGAGTCCCAGTGTGTGGCCTGGACGACCCTTCTGTTTGGCGGGAGGTGGCGGGATAGCCATTCTGACATATGGTTGGTGCCTTTCATGATTGAGGCAAGGACCTAAATGATCTCTTCGGCTATCATTACGGCGGTCTTTCCTCGACTCTGTTTGGACTTATGTTAGTCGTTGAGTTGGACCGTTGAGATCGTCCTCGTCTGCTCTCACCTCGGCACAGTAGGCGTTGTGAATTTCTTCCCAAGTGGTGGGAGGGTATTTCATGAGTCTTATTACCAACTTTCTTATCGCCCTCGAGCCGTTCCTATTTAATCCATTTTAGAAGGTTTCCATTAGCATCCCTTCTTATACGTTTGGAAGGCTCATTCTTACTCTATTGAACCGGGCGAGGAATTCCCTGAGTCCCTCGCTAGGCGATTGTCTGACGGCGAATATGTTGTTCACCTTGGCCTCTGATTTCTTAGCACCGGGGTGGGCGGTGACAAAATTGTCGGCCATTTCCTCGAACGTCGTTATCGAAGGTGCAGGTAATTGTGAGTACCATGTTAAGGCTCCCCCTGTTAGGGTTTTGACGAACTTCTTCAGCAGCACTGATGGTACCTTCTCTTTCGAGAGGTCTTTTCCTTTTACCGCCATGACGTAATGAATGATATGGCATTCGGGGTCTGTTGTGCCATCATATATCTTCAAATATGGTCTCATTTTGAAGATTTTGGGTATGGCAAGTGGGGTTGCCTCCTAGATGTATGGTTGTTCAACGAACTGGCCGATGTCCCATTTTGGTAAAAGTTTTGGGGGCGCCTGGTATCTTATCAACCCTTTCTTGGTGCTCCCTCATTTGGTTGTGGAGCACTTTATTCTCGTTCTCCATTTCTTCAATTTTCTTTATAATGGCTGCAAGCACATCATTACCTGCATCAACATCGGTGTGAGCGTTACCTGTTGGGAGAGGAGCGTGCTGCTCGTTGATGGTTTATGTGGTGTCCGCTCTTGCGGTGCTCCTACTCGCCCCTTGAGCGGGTTTATCGAGTATTTTGTTTAGAGTACTTGCCACCCATGCCTCCTGTCGCACTCCCTTTCTTCCCTCGCCCCTACCCCCCCCCTCCCTCCCCAAAGGGGCTTGGGTGCGGAAATCGAGTTCTTGACATTTCGGACAAACTCCCTTGGAAGGAAGAAGTTAAAGGAAGATTCGCCACCTAACAATTTTTATGGTGCGTTAGGGAACCTTGAGTAGTTAACTCATGAAATAGTTTGCATTACCAGAGATTGGGTAAGAGCTTAAGTTATCCCAAGGGGAAGGTGTTAGGCACCCGTCAGGATCCACAACTGTGGATCCCGGCCAAATGGTTTCGTGAATTCAGACAATAAGCAAATAACAAGCAAGGCTCACATAAGAGGGGATTTCAAACGAGTATTGGAGTTCTATTGAAAGTTTAAAAGAAATTAGAAGTAAAAATTTGAGAAAATATCCTAGGTTTAAAGTAATACGGATCACATCAATAAAATACCCGGTAATCACTCCTCGAAGAGGAGCTACACGTGGTATTAGCGCACCGGTCATCACATCCATATTCTACCCTTCCACCCCGTGAAAGTAATTAAAGTGTATGTTGGTCACAGATTCTATTGCGTGCTATTACCCGTCCCATCTTATCAGTCCTAGAGGAATTTAGGACTACTATCCTAAAGGGTAGGTACTAGGCAGAAACCCTAGGTTTAAAGGACAAATTCTAAGCGACAAATAAAACATTTAGGACTGCAAGTATAGGGGACACACAGGAGAAGATATGAGGCTCATGAACTCCTCCACAAATTAATATACATAACTAGCACGACTCAAACACAAAGAGGTCTTTGCATTTCAGAACCTACGGCAGGATGTCTAAGTGAGAATACAGTAATGGGGCAGTCTGATTACTGAGTTTAAGAAGAAATATTTTTACCAGTTCTAGACTATGAATTCTGATCTGTAATTAGCCAAACAATACAAAGAGACAGTTTTCCCAGTTTTAATAAACTTAATGCATAAGTCTTGCCTAGGAGGGTTTAACAAACTCCAGTTATCCTGTTTAGACTTAATCGTGGTAAAGGAGTGAGTATTTAAACTAATGTGAATGCAGTGTCCTACAAAACAGGATATCTAAATGCATACAGGATGATACAAACCTAAGCATGCTTTTCTAAATGCATAAACGTTTCCAGAAATCAGAATCTATATTTTAGGGCAGAATTTGCTTATTAACACATCTTTTTGACTCGAAACAGGAAATAGAGAAGCGTGGTTAAGTTGTTGAACCTAGCACATGATTTCTAATGCAAATAGCAGTATGTCCTTAACACATGAGTTTGGCATAGGTAATATGAGCATGCTGAGAATGAATCCCTAGGGTAACATGATCTCTAATGCAAATATTGACGATTAATGTTTTTAACCTAAAACAGGATTTCTAGACATGGTGATCGTGAAGATGCAGAGACAGCCATTCTTTAGTTATTTAACTACGAAGAGGATTTCTGAGTGAGGCATGAGTATGGCAAAGATGTTGAGATAAACGGGCCTAAAACATGCTCTCTAATGCATGCATGGCAAGTATTCCTAAGCATGGTAGCTATTGCACACATATACAAAATAAATCATATAGCATGGTTTCTACCCATAATTAAACTAAGCATGCACAACCCCGCCCATTTCACTATCCAGCCCATAACCGTTTTTACAATTAATTAATAAAGACCAGCCTTGCACGAATTACACAACAATAAAAATAAGAAGTTACTATAGAGAGCCTAACAGTAGGCCCAAGTATCCAGATCCAAACATGCCATATGCCATGGCCCTTTGTAACCCAGGTGTGTCAGAGTTCTTAAGGATCTCAGAGGACCCCAGGCAGTGCTCACACCCAAGTACCCTAGCCAGGAATGAGTAAGTGCAGTGTGGAATACCAGCCTTGTGTGTCAGAGTTCAATGGGTACTCAAATGGTCCCCAAGGCAGTGTTCACACAAAAGGGGCTGAACTTAGAACTAAGAATAGTGAGGTGTGCCTATAGTTTAGAAAATATTTGAGTTTGAAAAGTAGCTTTTGAAATAAATGTTTTGAAAATAGCTTCAGAGAACAACATGAGAGTTTGTTTTATGAAAACTGGTTTGAAGAAGAAAGAAAACAGGATAATCAACAACCCAGAACATACATGGTTTAGGAAGCATACACAAGCAGGGATAGGAGAACCGGGGGGAAAATAAGTCACGTAGTAGAAGCAGACTTGCACACAAATAGTCCTTAGGCTAGTGCTATATGGTTTAACAATCACAGCCTAGTTATCACAGAATGTTCATGCCAGGAATCTAGGAGCATTAGATTAAGGGGGGTGTCAAACAGAGTCACATATTAGGTCCAAGATTAGGATTTACATCATAACTAAATATTAGGGGGTGCATGCTCATAGTGTTGAGAGTCAGGCAGATTCATGATGGAAACATATAAGGGAAAGCAATAGACATGTTAGATTAAAGGGAAAGGGGAAGTACATAGACAAGTAGACATGAGAAACATGTTGAGTTGGATGCTATAAACTTAAACTAGAAACATACCAGTTAGGAGTAAGAGTAGAACAGCAAGGTGCAGAGAAGTAGAGCAATAGGACAGTGGTATGCAGAGCAATAGAGAAACAATAAGTTATTCAGTCTTGGCTTTCAGCCGACTGAGTAGCCAGAAGAAAAAGAGAGGATATGCAGCAAAAGCAAGTGAGAGTTCAGAGCAATATGAGAATTGTTTGTGTGTTTTTTCGTGTATCTATTGGGTGTCTTATGCTAAAGAGAGTATGTTGTTTATAATTCTGAAAACGAGTAAAGAGAATAAGGTAAGGAATAACTACTCTAATATAATTATGGAAATAATAACCAATCAGTATCGATTAAAGGCCTGGACTCCCTTTAATTAGGGAGTCAAGTTCAAACGGGCCAATCAGAGTTACATCAGGGAAAGGAATCAACTAGAGTGATCTTACCATAACGGGGGTAGTAAAAGCATGGAGTACGTAATAAAGACCAGGTTCATAACACATAATTAAGGAAGGTAAAACTGATAGCATATTCACAAAGCAAAGTACGAGTTTAATTCTGAAATTAGTCGAGGGAATCTCGACTGTAATTGAAATCATAGGGAATCAGGCATAATCAAGGAAAGTATCACACAATCAAGGGAAACAAATTTGAAAAATCAGTACAGAACATACAAAATCATAGGTTCGAAGAAAACATCACAACTATGAAAAGAGATACACAGAGTCAGTAAGGAGTATCAGATAAACAACCATTAAATCAATAATCGAACCCATTAAACGATAATCAGCACCAGAGTTCAGAGAAACCCTAAGCGACAGGAATAGTAGAGATTCAGGAAACCTAACCATGAATTAGAGTAAGAAACATAGAGCACATAGAGAGTCTATACAGATTGGTTAAACATAGCAAACAAGACGGATTGAAACCCTAAAAATTGGGGTTTTCAGTAGGAAGCTTTGAATCAAAACGTATTAATAGAGAAAAGCATAGAATAACATTAAAGCAGAAGTAAAAGAAATGGATTTTTGAAAGGGGTTTGTGAAACCCTAGTTTTAAAAATTGAAAGATCGTTTAAAGATGAAAGTTTTCAGGGAAAAACATAGAAAAGCTTCGTAATACTATAGATCTGAAGTAGATCTAGAATAAATTGAAAAACATAGGGTTAGGGTTTTTTGGAACCCAAAGAAGTAGGAAGATCCTCAAATATGGCACTGGCCTAAGCCGGAACAGGTCGTAATCCATACTCAAACTGTCGGGGAGGCCGGAAAGTGGCATAGGACCATGGGAGATGAGTTGGCTCACTCCAGGTTCGCCTGAGAGCCCCATAGTATCCCTGGACCGGTGCAAAGTCGACAAATAGCCATGAGACGATGAGGAGCCATGGTTTCTGGTGAGAGAACCAGCTGGAGAAGATGACCGGACTCCATCGGAGAAGAGAAGTCAAAGGATACTTCTAGAGAGTAACAGAGAGAGATAGAGAGAGAGTGAGTGTTGAGAGAATGAGGGGTCGGAGGGGATAGTGATTGAGAGTTAATTAAGGTAACATTGATCTGGACCGTTGATCTCATTTGATCAATGGTTCAGATCAGGTGTGGGGTTGGGCCGGGTATGATCGGGTTTTGGGCTGGGTTGGTTAGGTATTAAAAGGTCAGGTGGGTTTCGTTTAAAACTGGTTATAATTTAAATAGAAATGGGCTAAACGTTAAATACCTAATTAAATAAGATAATTAATTAATAAAATTGCTAACAAAAAGGAAAATAAATTGAGACCAAATAAATGAAATTAAGGCGATTGACTAAGATATAAAAATTATAAATGATCATTTATTGACTTTAAAATGGTATAAATGCACATTTGTGCTATAATCGCAAAAACTGCTGAAATTAACTAAATAATGCAAATATTGGCTAATTTGTGAAATGATAAAATTCTAAGGGAATTAAATACGATATAAATAACATGTTAAGCAAGAAACTGATTTGAAATTATATCATTTATGAATAATTATGGCATATAAAGTGTTAAATGAATAGTAAAATAATTTGATAAAAATATGAAAAGCTGTGAGAAAATACCAGTTATTGTATAGAGTGATTTTGAAAGTATATATACAAGTTTAAAAATAATTTGAGGAAAAATTGGGTATCAAAAGTTTCCCCTCTTTACCCGGAAAGGATGAAAGAGTTGTCGGGTAAAGATATGATGGCCAATTTTGACCGGAGAAAAATAGTATGAAGATTTAGGCCGCACCCTAGCTTCTCAGCTACCTACATATCCCTGGTTGTATAGGAATCAGGTCGTATATAGTTCATGAGTCAACGGTGAAGTCTCACAAGGACGTATGCAAGGTGCAAGGTATGGTGAACAAAATGGCTTGAGGGGTGGTTAGGAGAACTGGAGCGGTCCGCTCCTGCCTGGTTGGATGTTCTTAGCCGAATTTCCTGCAAACGAATAACAAGCATAGATTGTACGTAATTTAAACATGATGCAGATTCCCATTGGACTATGCATTTTGTCTTTGGACGGTTGAGGATGACGTCCTTAGACCATGATGTCCTGGGCCATGAATCGCTTGATGCGGGATTTACAGGCTATGAAATGACGTTCTCGGGCCATGAGGATGGTGCCTACAAACCATGATGCCTTTGAATAGTGATATGCAGAGTGATAAAAAGGGATCTACGGGCCATGAAATGATGTTCTCGTGCCATGAAGATGGTGCCTCTGGACGATGACGCCTTTGGATAGGTTGGCGATATTTCAGCCCATGAGAAGTTCAATAGTATGATGCTGACAAGACAGAGCTTAGTCATGTGAATTAAAAAGGGCAGAGCTTAGCCCGGAAAGAAACAAAGTAGATAATGACAGAGATGATGGTTTCTTTAAAAGGTAAATGAGAGGCAGTGGTTAGCCCCCGGAAGGCAGAACGGTAGCCTTATGCAGGAAATAAAAATACAGAAAGAGATAGAGCTTAAACTCGTAAGGCAGAATGGTAGCCTTATGCAATGCGGGAAATAAAGTGCAAATAAAGACAGCATTTAGTCTCAGAAGGCAGAATAGTAGCCTTATGCAGGAAATAAAAATGCAAATGGAGGTAGAGCTTAACCTCGGAAGGTTGAATGGTAGCCTTATGCAATGCGGGGAATAAAGTGCAAATGGAGACAGCGTTTAGCCTCGGAAGGCAGAATAGTAGCCTTATGAAGGAAATAAAAATGCAGATGGAGGTAGAGCTTAACCTCGGAAGGCAGAATGGTAGCCTTATGCAATGGGGGAAATAAAGTGTAAATGGAGACAACATTTAGTCTTGGAAGGCAGAAAAGTAGCCTTATGCAGGAAATAAAAATACAGATGGAGGTAGAGCTTAACCTCGGAAGGCAGAATGGTAGCCTTATGCAATGGGGGAAATAAAGTGTAAATGGAGACAACATTTAGTCTTGGAAGGCAGAAAAGTAGCCTTATGCAGGAAATAAAAATACAGATGGAGGTAGAGCTTAACCTCGGAAGGCAGAACGGTATCCTTATGCAATGCGGGAAATAAAGTGCAAATGGAGACAGCATTTAGTCTCGGAAGGAAGAATAGTATCCTTATGCAGGAAATAAAAAATACAAATGGAGGTAGAGCTTAACCTCGGAAGGCAGAATGGTAGCCTTATGCAATGCAGGAAATAAAGTGCAAATGGAGACAGCGTTTAGTCTCGGAAGGCAGAATAGTATCCTTATGCAAGATTTAAATGAAGGACAACAGAAATTCTTAGCTGGCGTTAATTGCCCTAGAGCATTGTGATGATGAAGCATTGTTTGTGCTGATAATAAATGTTGGCGTGTGCGATGTCTGTCCTTTGAGAAGATAATATGTTTTGGGGCTTCTGCAATTTGTGCGTGCACCCAAATAAAGATCGTGAGTTTCGTAAAGGGGAAGGTTAGTTTGCATTCTCACTGGCTCTGCTTGGCTCGTCTACTTGATCATGATATTGTTCGCATCATTAGGGTAGCTCTCTCTAAACAAGTTGTTTCGATAAATATGCATGATTTGTAAAAGTATAATATATAATCTAAAATAGTTTCAGATGAACCGACGACATGACACGGTTTGAGACATTGCAACCTCTCTTGCTGTGGAATTTTTAGGGTCTCCCTCAAAATTTTGCCCCAGCTTGCTGGGCGGACGCCTCCGACTGCTGCTCGTGCTGTGGCTGGCTGAACTTGCTTCGGAATCTTGAGGGTCCTCCTCAAAATTCTGCCCCAGTTGGCTGGGTAAATGCTTCTGGCCTGCTACTTGCTTCGGAATTTTGAGGGTACTCCTCAAAATTCTGCCCCAGTTTCTAATTATGGGGGAAGATGAGAAAAAAAAATTATTGAATTGGGACCGAACCCATAGGGCTGCCTACGTATCCCCTCTTAACGGGAATCAGGTCAGGCGTAGTTCAATTTACATCATTGAGAAAGCATAAAGATTACACATAGTAGCGTTTAAATGTATCTGAATTGATTGGCTTTGGCCAGACTTCTCCGTCCATTTCTGCAAGTATAAGTGCTCCTCCTGTCAGCAATCTGTAAACCATGTACGGGCCTTGCCAGTTGAGAGAGAACTTCCCCTTGGCTTCATCTTGATGCGGAAAGATTTTCTTTAACACCAGCTGCCCTGGTGTGAATCATCTCGTCTTGACTTTCTTGATGAAGGCTCTGACCATTGTGTTCTGATATAGCTGACCATGACAAACTGCATTCATTCTTTTTCCATCTATGAGGGCTAGCTGCTCATAACGGCTCTTTACCCATTCTACGTCGTTGAGCTCAGCTTCTTATATAATTCTTAGAGATGGGATCTCCACTTCGGTAGGAATTACAGCTTCTGTACCATAAACTAGCATATAGGGAGTTGCCCCTGTTGAGGTGCGAACTGTGGTGCGATATCCCAATAAGGCAAATGATAACTTGTCGTGCCACTGTTTGTGCCTTTCTATCATCTTTCTTAGTATCTTCTTAATGTTTTTTGTTAGCGGCCTCAACGGCTCCATTCATCTGAGGTCTGTAAGCTGTGGAATTCTTGTAATTTGATCTTGAAGATTTCACATATGGCTTTCATCAAGTCACTGTTAAGATTAGAACCATTATTGGTGATGATTGACTCTGGGACTCCGAATCGACAAATAATGCGGTCGCGGACGAAATCGGCCACAAATTTCTTGGTAACTGCTTTGTAAGAGGCTGCTTCGACCCATTTAGTAAAGTAATCAATGGCGACCAGAATAAACATGTGTCCGTTAGAGGTGGCATGCTCGATTGGTCCAATGACGTCCATTCACCAGGCGGCGACCGGCTAGGGTGAACTTGTTGCATTAAGCTCAATGGGAGGTACCTTTATCATATCTCCATGTATCTGACAACGGTGGCATTTCTGGACATACGGGATGCAGTCTGTTTCCATAGTCATCAAAAAGTAACCAGCTCGGAGTATCTTCTTTGCTAAAATGAAACCATTCATATGTGGGCCACAGGTCCCGGCATGAACTTCCTTCAATAATTTCGATGCCTTATCTGCGTTGACGCACCTTAGCAAACCCAAATCCGGAGTCCTCCTATACAGGATTCTTCCGCTGTGAAAGAAATTGTTAGACAACCTTCGAAGCGTGCGTTTCTGAGTGGAGTTTTCAAGCTCCGGGTATTCTCCTTTTGCCAAGTATTCCTTGATATCATGGAACCAAGGATTTCCGTCTGCTTCTTCTTCGACATGGCACAGTAAGCTGGCTGATTGTGGATTTTCACCGGAATAGGATCAATGAAGTTCTTGTCTGGATGCTGAATCATAGATGACAAAGTATCCAAATCATCAGCGAACTCGTTCTGGATTCTGGGGACATGCCGGAACTCTATCTTTGTGAACCTCTTTCTCAACTCTTGAATGTGATGCATATAGGGTAAGATCTTGGAATTCTTGGTTTCCCATTCTCCCTATACCTGATGTACCAATAAGTCTGAATCACCAATCACTAATATCTCCTGGACGTTCATGTCAATGGCCATGTTGAGTCCCAAAATGCAGGCTTTGTATTTGGCCATATTGTTGGTGCAAGGGAACCTGAGTTTGGCAGATACTGGATAATGCTGACCGGTCTCTGATACTAGTACTGCTCCAATACCGACTCCTTTGAAGTTTGTTGCTCCATCAAAGAACATCCTCCAACCATCGTAGGCTTCTGCAATGTCTTCTCCTACGAATGATACCTCTTCATCAGGAAAATATGTTTTCAGGGGTTCGTATTCTCCATCTACGGGATTCTCAACAAGATGGTCTGCCAGAGCTTTTCCTTTAACTGCCTTCTGATTCATGTAAACAATGTTGAATTCATTTAGCAGGATCTGCCACTTGGCTAGCTTGCCAGTGGGCATGGGCTTCTGAAAGATATACTTCAATGGATCCATCCTTGATATGAGATATGTTGTGTAGGAACAGAAGTAGTGCCTCAGCTTTTGCGTGACCCAGGTCAAAGCACAACAAGTGTGTTCCAATATAGAATACCGGGCCTCATACAAAGTGAAATTCTTTCTGAGGTAATAAATAGTTTGTTCCTTCCTTCCCGTTTCATCATATTGCCCAAGAATGCAACCGAAAGCTCCATCTAGCACTGCAAGGTAGAGTAACAAAGGTCTACCTGGCTCAGGTGGTACCAGAACCGGTGGTGTTGAGAGGTACTCATTGAGTCTGTCGAAAGCCTTTTGACAATCCTCAGTCCACTTAGTTGCGGCGTCCTTCTTCAGCATCTTGAAGATCGGCTCACAGATGACTGTAGACTGTGCTATAAACCAGCTGATGTAATTAAGCCTCCCCAAGAAGCTCATCACATCGTTCTTGTTCCTTGGTGGTGGCAACTCTTGAATGGCTTTGACCTTGGACTGATCCAACTCTATTCCCCGGCAGCTTACAATAAATCCTAGCAGGAATCCCGAATGCACACTTTGCGGGGTTCAGTTTTAGATTGTATTTTCGCAACCGATTGAAGAATTTCCCAAAATTCTCCATGTGATCAGCAGCTTTCTTTGATTTGATAATAACGTCATCTATGTACACCTCGTTCTCTTTGTGAATTATGTCATGGAATATGGTGGTCATGGCCCTCATGTAAGTGGCCCCTGCATTCTTTAGACCAAATGACATCATCTTGTAACAATACACACCCCACGGCGTAATGAATGTCGTCTTCTCAGCATCTTCCTGATCCATCCAAATCTGGTGATAACCAGCGAAGCAATCCACAAAGAACTGCAATTCATGCTTGGCGCAGTTGTCAATCAAAATGTGTATGTTTGGCAAGGGAAGTCGTCTTTCGGACTGGCCCAGTTGAGATCCCACGCAGACTCTGACCTTCCCGTCCTTCTTCAGCACAGGTACAATGTTAGCTAATCATGTCGGATACTCCACTACCCGGAGAACTTTGGCGTTGATCTGCTTGGTAACCTCTTTTTTGATTTTCAAACTCATGTCGGGTTTGAACTTTCTGAGCTTTTGTTTCAATGGCGTACGTGTTGGATTGGTTGGCAGTTTGTGAGCCACAATACACGTACTTAGACCAGTCATGTCATCATACGACCATGCAAACACATCCTCATACTCTCTTAGAAACTCTGTGTATTCTTTCTTCTCTGATGGTGACAAATGGGTGCTGATACGAGTTCCTTGACGTTTTTTGAATCTCCCAGGTTGATAACTTTGGTCTCATCCAGGTTGGACTTAGGTCTGTTCTCAAAGTTCTCAACTTCCTTGACAATCTCGTCAGGTATGTCGTCTTCATCTGAATCAATGTCTATTTGTTGCGTTATCTCATTGCATGTCACGGTCATCGGTTCATCAAGACAAGTAATAGTAATGTTGTATAAATAAAGTAGTGAGGGAAAATAATAGCAGTAAATATCGGATTTCGTAAGAGAAATTTAGAAGATGCTTTGATAGATTAAATAATTGTTTCTAACATTGAAGATCTTTATTGCAGAAATTAAAAACAAATTCAGGAAAATTATTTAGTAAATAATGCTTGTTTTAGCCTTGCTACCCCGAGGCTCGTCGGGTTTGGTTGTCTTGATAGATCAGTTCTTGAGATATGCCCCCTTGATCACAGTCTGTATGGAAGGGCCTTCCTCCCCTCCCCCTCCCCCTCCCTCTCCCCCTCCCCCTCGAGGATAAAACACCAACCCACATCATCATTCTATAGAAACAAGCTCCTCATTGTTGCAAGTTCTTCTTCTTCATCTGAACCGTATACAGTGTCAGCTTGCTTGAAAGTCTGCTCAAGATGAGGTATCGGTTGTTCCAAAGGGTAATAGGGACTGCGCCAAGGTGGAGACCAGTTGTTGAATTCCTGCCAGGTGTACTCATACCCCAGACTGGAAGTGGTACCATGCTCCTTGAGCTTTATAGGCTTCGTGATCCCTTGGAGGTTTTTACCGAGCCATTTGCCTGGCTCATATCCTCCCCAGTTCAAGATACTCTCGATATTGTTATCCCATTATTTGTCCTTGTCGATGGCATTGACCCGTTCAATATGGTAGTAAGTTCCTCCGCCTATCTTCCTTTTCCCGTCAATCATCGGAATAGTTTGACAACCATAAATGGGGTTGCTACCGTCACCATGAATAATCATCTCTTGGTGGTTCCATTCGAAGTTTATCGCCTGATGTAGTGTTGATGCCACGGCCCCCGCAACATGAATCCAGGGTCGTCCCAATAACATGTTGTAGGATGCCGGAACTTCCATCACCTGGAAATTCACTTCGAACTAAGTCGGTCCCATCTGTAGACATAAACTGATCTCCCCCATGGTGGATCTCTGAGAACCGTCGAAAGCCTTCACATTGATTGCCCCATCCTTTATCTCATGTATCCCTTCTTGAGTATTACCAGCGGACATATGTTAAGACTGGAACCTCCGTCGATCATGATTCTTGTGATTAAATGATCCTCGCACTATACGGTGATGTGCAGCACTTTGTTATGTCCCAATCCTTCAGGTGGTAGCTCATCCTCATGAAAAGTGATTTTATGACTCTCCGGTACCTGGCCTACCATATTGGCCATTTCCCCGCTAGTGATGTTGTTTGGCACATATGCTTCACTCAACACTTTCAACAAAGCATTCTTGTGTGTTTCGGAATTCTGCAGCAGAGAGAGGATGGATATTTGGGTCGTGCCTTGTTCAGTCGGTCGATGACTGAATATTCCTTCGCCTGTATCTTTCTCCAAAGGTCATCGGAACCTGTTTCGATAAGGGGAGGTCGGTTGGCGGATTTCTTGCTCGACTCGTCCATATGCTAAGGGGTGTAGACCCTACCAGTTCTCGTCATACCCTATTTTGCGATAGCTTCCTCAGACCTGGCCTTGTTTTTCCTTCTCACCTCGGCTGCGTAGTGCCAAGGAATAGCGTTTGAATATAATGGTGGCGTAGTTGATATTGCCACCGGAATTGGTGCATCCATCTTTATTTCAAACGGAATGTGTGTTCGGGGTGGCAAGTTTGCGACCTCGAACGAAGCTGGTGTATTTGTTGGAGATACAAACTCAACTTCAATTGGCACTGGTGACTTTGCCGGTGGCGCTGCTTTAAACTCGAATGGCATAGATATTTATCTCAGAGGCCTCAGGTGGCTGAATTTGGACTATGATCAGTTTGAGAGTGACTGCGAATTCTTTGGGTCATCGCCTTCTGCGATCAACCAGATTGACCCCTCGGGGTCCCAATCATCTTCTATTTCAATCATATGGATGCCTCTACCCTTATGGTCTAGCAGAGGATTATCGCGAACGTTTGGAGTGGGGTCTTTTGCCACAATAATCGTGTTGTCAATGAGAGCCTGTATTTTGTCCTTTAGAGAGCGACATTTGTCGATGGTGTGCCCTTTCATGCCGGAATGGTATGCACATGATTTGTTTGGGTTAACCCACTGAGAGGGATTCTCAAGGGTGGCAGAAGGGATAGGTGTAACATAACCAGCGGCTTTGAGTTTTTCATATAGCTGGTCAATGGGCTCGGCTATGGAGGTATATTATTTTGGAGGACGACGATCAAAATTGGGATGAGGTCAAGGGAATTTTTGGCGTGCAGGAGGGGATTGGTAATGAGATGGCTGGGAATTATAAGTGTGGTAGACAGGGGCAGGTTGTGGATATTTGGGCGAAGCAGGTTGATATGTGGGTGGTGGAGCTTGGTAGGAAGGTGGTGGAGTTTGGTAATTTGGTGGTGGAGCTTGATAATTTGGTGAGGGATGATATGTGATTGGAGGTGTCGGATAGGTTTGGTACTTGAGTGGGGACTTGGTTCTTTGTGCAACTATTACGGCTCCCACATCTCTTTTTTTAGATACACCACCGAACTGTAGAGCCTTGTTAGTGGCTTGCAAGGCTTCAAAATTTGTGACCATACCACTTTTAATATCTTCTTCAATCCGCTCTCCCAATTTGATGATGTCAGAAAACTTGCGGCCCTCAACCATCATTAACCGTTCATAATATTGCAGGTCCTGAGCTCGGACAAAGAACTTGTTCATCTGTTCTTCTTCTAGAGCAGGTCTGACTTTGGCGGCTTCGGACCTCCAGAGAGTAGCATACTCGCGAAAGGTTTCTGTAGGCTTCTTCTTCAAATTCTGAATGTAAAACACATCTGGTGCGTTCTCTGTGTTGAACCTAAACTTGTCCATGAAATCAGACGCCATGCCTACCCAGTTTGAACATTTCTTGGGGTCTTGGCCGATGTACCAAGACAGTGCATCTCCCTTCAAACTCCTCATGAACAGCTTCATGCGGATTCTTTCATCCTTTCCCATGACGACCAATTTGTCGCAATAGGTCCTCAGATGGACTCTCGGATCACTAGTACCGTCAAACATTTTGAACTTTGGAGGTTTGTACCCCTCGGATAGTTCGACATCAGGTTGGATACAAAGGTCTTCATAGTTCAACCCTTCGATCCATTTGGTCCCTTCAACTCCTTGAACTTGGTTGGTCAGTTTCTTAAGCTCTTCGTCCAGGTTCCTAATAAGTAAATCCTTTTCGTCAGACTCGGATGCCTGTGGGATAGGCGGAGTGGAGTAGGTCATGGTTTCCACATAGATTGGATTGTTATAGGTGTGGAAATGGTCTTTTGTGGGATTTTGAGGTTCTGGGATGAGCAGTGGGGTGTTATTTGTGGTGTGGCAAGCATTGTACTGTGTTGAGAGGTTTTGGTTATTTGGGGGAGTGGTGTGATGGTTTTGTTGTCTTGGGATATTTTGTGGAGGTATGGGGTTTTGAGAATTTGGAAGGTTGACGTCACGGACGTTGAGGGAAAATGATAAGCTGGCCAGATTCCGGACCTGATCTAGTTCTTCCTGAAACTTCAGAAATTTTTGTTCAAGCGGTGACATGTTCTCATGCAGGACCTGAATACCTCGGCCATCAGTGGCCTCTACCCTTTCAATCACATTCTCCTTTCTGATGTCGTTGGACTCTTCCATCTTACTTTTGTCTTTGTTTTTGTCCTTAGGAGGACTAGGGGGAGGAGTGGGTGGAGGGCCCTTGGATCTGGTGCGATAGGATGATGATGCCAGAATGTACGAACTAACCTTTGGTGAGGGGAGTGAGAAAAAAATAGAAACAAAAGGTAACCAAGTCAGTGAAGATTATGAAAAGAGTATTGCATTATTTAAACACATAATGCGGAAATGAAAACGTGTCCTAAGTTGGGGACCTCTTTGTGCCCGAGGTAGGCCTAGCGACAAATTGATTTGGAGAACTTAAAATGCTAAATGCCTCATTTTATTGATAAGAAAAATAGTCGAATCCTAAAACGACAGACGAAAAATAAAAATCACTAATGGCCATTGGCCTTATTACATTGTTGGAAAAATAATGACATCCCTATCTACTTGGTATCAGAAGGACCTTCCCCAAATTCGGCATTCCTGCTTTCTTCTAACAGCTTTCCCAGCTCGCGGAGTCCCAGCAGCAGATAAGTTCTGGCTAAATATCCCCCTACAGCTCCTTCAACCTTTTGACAATCTTCAACACTTTTGATGAACTTTTCTTCTAAATCGATTATACCTCGTTCCAAATATCCCAGCCTTTTGTTGGCGCTAATAGCCATGTCCTTCTATTCCTCGATCAGTCTTTTATTGGACTCATGTATCTTGTAGTGATCATCCTTATTCTCCCGGATCTTTTTACGCAACTGGTTGAACTGACTTGTGCTTCAGCCCTTTCATCTACAACCCTGTGACCTTGGACGTACCCTGGCTTGCTCTAACCAACCAAATCTTCTTCTAACCAACCCAGATACAAAGGGGTATAACCGGCGTGATACATGTCCGGCTCGATGATGTTTTTCTCGAGTATAACCTTGCAGTGCCATAGGTTCTGAGCTTGGCACCTGTGAGGACTGTCATTATTTTGAAAGTCGGCTCAGAGATGGCTCATCTTCTCAACTCTAGAGATAACTTGTTTCCTTCCTGCCTGCCTTATAACTCGAAGAGGGATGTAAGGGTAGGTCCCTCTGAGACCAATCAATACCAGAAATGATGCGTCTCGGGATCGAATGATGAACTCATCTGTTGGAAACCATTCGAACATCCACTGAACCCATTCTTCAGTCAGGTCATCAAAGAGCTTGACCCATCCTTCGGCGTCCTCAGGTTGAGCGAACATGTCAGGGATATAGTTCATTTGCTTTGGGTGATGGAAAGCGATGTGGTCATCCCACATTCGGCGGTGGATGTCCTGTCGATATTCCCCTTTTTGGAGATGTTCTACAAGCCAGAGTTGGAGTAACAAATTGCAACCTTCGAAATGTTTTGCTCCTTGTTGACATTTTTCTAAAGCCTGGTACATATCTGCAACGATCATGGGCACAATGCTGAAATATTACCCATTTAACCCTTCCATTACGGTCTTAATTACCATGGATAACCTGGTATGGATCCTTTCTTTCTTCATCGGGGACACGATCAATCCCAAAAAGCAGACCATAAACACGAACACTCGGTGATGGACGTGTCCCAGAGAGGTGATAGAAAACTCGTCATGGTAGGTACGGTATGATTTGCTGTAGCCATACTGTTCATACAGGTAATCAAAAGGAATGTACGAATCCTCCATACACACCAACTCCACGTCCTTTTTCAGACCCATCATTTTGAGAAAACTTCTACCTGTGCGATTCTCAGGTATCAGCAACCCTAGTGTTTCCCATACTAGGTTAGCCAACCCTCCTATCTCTTCTATCAACGATGCCATTTCGATGTTCACAAAGCGGAACACAGACCTTTCGCGATCCCAAAATAGGGTAGCAGCCTCTACTATCATTTTGTTAGGCTGAATTTCCAGATGTGATGGTAGATTACCCAAATGTTTCCTAACGATAGCTTTGTCGCTAGAGTGTAAATCCTCCCACCAACTCAGCAATTTTGGGTGAATGTTGGAGACCATGCCGAATCTGGGGACTTCGTGCCTCATTTTTTTTTTTTCTGCAAAACAAATAGGTTAGGCCCTTACTCCCACCGGACTCGACAATTTAACGTCAATAATTATCAAGAAACATTTAGTTCTCCAAATAAATGCATAGAACGTGAGGGCGTCCGTTTGGGTTCAGGGAAACCCTGTGGACTTTTGGATAAGGCTATCTTAAAAGATATCGTGCGGACAACACTTTAGCTTTGACTAGGTTTGACCATGATGCATGCAACAGTTCGACAGTGTAAGGTTTCTATGCGGTTTTAGACTCGTACCTTTGAGCGGAAAACTCAAAGGGGAAAGGCACGGAACCGTCGACTGCACCGCTGATCGACTGGTTTTACCGCTAATAAGCCTTTCCAAATTTAGGGGGTGATAATATAGGAAGGGCGCAACCACTCATCAAGTGTTGCTATAGTATTTTGTTTGGCACGAGTGGAGTATGAATGTTGAGCATGATTTATGCAATAAGTATTTAAAACAAGTTTTCACGTATTTGCACGTTAAAGAAAGTGGTAAAACAGTAATAATGATTTAAAGCAGTTACAAAAAGGAAACAAAGAGACATGTCAGTTATGTTTTGAAAAAAAAAAATACTCGAAGTAAAAAATTAATTGCATTCAAAGGGAATAGGAAAGGGTGCAAGTATTTAAAATAAAGGCATATATTCACGAAACAATTTGAAATGGTAAAAGCCTATAGTCCCCAGCAGAGTCGCCATGCTGTCGCGCCCCCTTTCTTCCCCCCCCCCCCCCCANACTCCTTTGGAAGGAAGAAGTTAAAGGAAGAGTCGCCACCTAACGATTTTTATGGTGCGTTAGGGAACCTTGAGTAGTTAACTCATGAACTAGTTTGCATTATCAGAGATTGGGTAAGAGCTTGAAGTTATCCCAAGGGGAAGGTGTTAGGCACCCCTCAGGATCCACAACTGTGGGTCCCGGCTAAACGGTTTCGTGAATTCAAACAATAAGCAAATAACAAGCAAGGCTCACATAAGAGGGGATTTCAAAAAAGTATTGGAGTTATATTGAAAGTTTAAAAGAAATTAGAAGTAAACATTTGAGAAAACATCCTAGGTTTAAAGTAATACGGATCACATCAATGCAATAGCCGGTAATCACTCCTCGAAGAGGGGCTACACATGGTATTAGCGCACTGGTCATCATATCCATATTCTACCCTTCCACCCCGTGAAGGTAATTAAAGTGTATGTTGGTCACGGATTCTATTGCGTGCTACTACCCGTCCCATCTTATCAGTCCTGGAGGAAGTTAGGACTACTATCCTAATGGGTAGGTACTAGGCAGAACCCCTAGGTTTAAAGAACAAATTCTAAGCGACAAATAAAACATTTAGGACTGCAAGTATAGGGGACACACAGGAGCAGATATGAGGCTCATGAATTCCTCCACAAATTAATACACATAACTAGCACGACTCAAACACAAAGTGGTTTTTGCATTTCAGAACCTAAGGCAGGATGTCTAAGTGAGAATACAGTAATGGGGCAGTCTGATTAATGAGTTTCAGAAGAAATCTTTTTACCAGTTCTAGGCTATGAATTTTGATCTATAATTAGCCAAACAATACAAAGAGATAGTTTTCCTAGTTTTAATAAACTTAATGCCTAAGGATTTCCTAGGCGGGTTTAACAAACTCCAGTTATCCTGTTTAGACTTAATCGTGATAAATGAGTGAGTATTTAAACTAATGTGAATGCAGTGTCCTACAAAACAGGATATCTAAATGCATACAGGATGATGCAAACCTACGCATGCTTTTCTAAATGCACAAACGTTTCCAGAAATCAGAATCTATTATTATTTTAGGGCGAAATTTACTTATTAACACATCCTTTTGACTCGAAACAGGAAATACAGAAGCATCGTTAAGTTGTTGAACCTAGCACATGATTTCTAATGTAAATAGCAGTATGTCCTTAACACATGAGTTTGGCATAGGTAATATGAGCATGCTGAGAATGAATTCCTAGGGTAACAAGATCTCTAATGCAAATATTGACGATTAATGTTTTTAACCTAAAACAGGATTTCTAGACATGGTGATCGTGAAGATGCAGAGACGGCCATTCTTTAGTTATTTAACTACGAAGAGGATTTCTGAGTGAGGCATGAGTAAGACAAAGATGCTGAGATAAACGGGCCTAAAACATGTTCTCTAATGCATGCATGTCAAGTATTCCTAAGCATGGTAGCTATTGCACACATATACAAAATAAATCCTATAGCATGGTTTCTACCCATTACACTAAGCATGCCCAACCCCACCCATTTCACTATCCAGCCCATAACCGTTTTTACAATTAATTATTACAGACCAGCCTTGCACAAATTAAACAAAAATAGAAATAAGAAGTTACTATAGAGAGCCTAACAGTAGGCCCAAGTATCCAAATCCAAACATGCCATATGCCATGGCCCTTTGTAACCCAGGTGTGTCAGAGTTCCTAAGGATCTCAGAGGACCCCAGGCAGTGCTCACACCCAAGTACCCTAGCCAGGAATGAGTAAGTGCAGTGTGGAATACCAGCCTTGTGTGTCAGAGTTCAATGGGTACTCAAATGGTCCCCAAGGCAGTGCTCACACGAAGGGGGTTGAACTTAGAACTAAGAGTAGTGAGGTGTGCCTATAGTTTAAAAAAGAGTTGAGTTTGAAAAGTAGCTTTTGAAATAACTGTTTTGAAAATAGCTTCAGAGAACAACATGAGAGTTTGTTTTATGAAAACTGGTTTGAAGAAGAAAGAAAACAGAACAATTAGCAACCCAGAACATACATGGTTTAGGAAGCACACACAAGCAGGGATAGGGGAACTGGGGGACAAATAAGTCACATAGTAGAAGCAGACTTGCACACAAATAGTCCTTAGGCTAGTGCTATATGGTTTAAAAATCACAGCCTAGTTATCACAGAATGTTCATGCAAGGAATCTAGCAGCATTAGATTGAGGAGGGTGTCAAACAGAGTCACATATTAGGTCCAAGATTAGGATTTACATAATAACTAAGTATTAGGGGGTACATGCTCATAGTGTTGGGAGTCAGGCAGATTCATGACAGAAACATATAAGGGAAACCAATAGACATGTTATATTAAAGGGAAAAGGGAATCACATAGACAAGTAGACGTGAGAAACATGTTGAGTTGGATGCTATAAAATTAAACTAGAAACATACTAGTTAGGAGTAAGAGTAGAACATCAAGGTGCAGAGAAGTAGAGCAATAGGACAGTGGTATGCAGAGCAATAGAGCAACAATAAGTTATTCAGTCTTGGCTTTCAGCCGACTGAGTAGCCAGAAGAACAAGAGAGTATATGCAGCAAAAGCAAGTGAGAGTTCAGAGCAATATGAGTATTGTTTGCATATTTTTTCGTGTATCTATTGGTTGTCTTATGCTAAAGAGAGTAGGGTGTTTATAATTATGAAAACGAGTAAAGAGAATAAGGTAAGGAATAATTAGTCTAACATAATTATGGAAATAATAACCAATCAGTATCAATTAAAGGCCTGGACTCCCTTTAATTAAGGAGTCAAATTCAAACGGGCCAATCAGAGTTAAATTAGGGAAAGGAATCAGCTAGAGTAATCTTACCATAACGGGGGTAGTAAAAACATGGAGTACGTAATAAAGACCAGGTTCATAACACATAATTAAGGAAGGTAAAACTGATAGCATATTCACAAAGCAAAGTACGAGTTTAATTCTGAAATTAGTCGAGGGAATCTCGACTGTAATTGAAATCATAGGGAATCAGGCATAATCAAGGAAAGTATCACACAATCAAGGGAAACAAATTCGAAAAATCATTACAGAACATACAAAATCATAGGTTCGAAGAAAACATACAACTATGCAAAGAGATACACAGAGTCAGTAAGGAGTATCAGATAAACAACTATTAAATCAATAATCAGACCCATTAAACGATAATCAGCACCAGAGTTCAGAGAAACCCTAAGCGAGAGGAATAGTAGAGATTCAGGAAACCTAACCATGAATTATAGTAAGAAACATAGAGCACATAGAGAGTCTATACAGATTGGTTAAACATAGCAAACAAGACGGACTGAAACCCTAAAAATTGGGTTTTTCAGTAAGAAGCTTTGAATCAAAACGTATTAACAGAGAAAAACATAGAATAACCTTAAAGAAGAAGTAAAAGGGATTTTTGAAAGGGGTTTGTGAAACCCTAGTTTTAAAAATTGAAAGATCGTTTAAAGATGAAAGTTTTCAGGGAAAAACATAGAAAAGCTTCGTAATAGTATAGATCTGAAGTAGATCTAGAATAAATTGAAAGACATAGGGTTAGGGTTTCGTGGAACCCAGAGAAGTAGGAAGAACCTCAAAGACGGCACCGGCCTAATCCGGAATAGGTCGTAATCCTTACTCAAACGGCCGGGAGGCCAGAAAGTGGCATGGGACCATGGGAGATGAGTTGGTCCGCTCCAGGTGTGCCTGAGAGCCCTAGAGTATCACTGGACCGGTGCAAAGTGGACAAATAGCCATGAGACGATGAGGAGCCATGGTTTCTAGTAAGAGAACCAGCCGGAGAAGATGACTGAACTCCATCGGAGAAGAGAAGCCAAAAGAGGCTTCTAGAGAGAACTAGAGAGTAACAGAGAGAGATAGAGAAAGAGTGAGTGTTGAGAGAATGAGGGGTCGGAGGGGGTAGTGATTGAGAGTTAATTAAGGTAACATTGATCTGGACCGTTGATCTCATTTGATCAACGGTTCAGATTAGGGGTGGGGTTGGGCCGAGTATAAACGGGTTTTGGGCTGGGTTGGTTAGGTATTAAAAGGTCAGGTGGGTTTGGTTTAAAATTGATTATAATTTAAATAGAAATGGGCTAAACGTTAAATACCCAATTAAATAAGATATTTAATTAATAAAATAGCTAATAAAAAGAAAATAAATTGATACCAAATAAATGAAATTAAGGCGATTGACTAAGATATAAAAATTATAAATGATCATTTATTGACTTTAAAATGGTATAAATACACATTTGTGCTATAATCGCAAAAACTGCTGAAATTAACTAAATAATGTCAATATTGGCTAATTTGTGAAATAATAAAATCCTAAGAAAATTAAATAGGATATAAATAACATGTTGAGCAAGAAAATGATTTGAAATTATATCATTTATGAATAATTATGGCATATAAAGTGTTAAATGAACAGTAAAATAATCTGATAAAATACGAAAAGCTGTGAGAAAATGCCAGTTACTATAAAGAGTGATTTTGAAAGTATATATACAAGGTTAAAAATAATTTGAGGAAAAATTAGGTATCAACACCTCTAGTAGTTTTTTCACTGCTGGTGTGGCTTCCTCAGATGCGGACATGGAGGCTCCCCTCTCACGTGAAGCGGTTACACTCCCATGAGGGGGAGGTGAGTCACTTCCCCTGGGTGAGGCATTCGGCATCACATTCTCCTCGTTTTCTCTATCAACTTCGTTGATGATGCCTAGGAGGTTGGCAATGATATCCATTACTTCTTCAGTCTTTCATATCCTTTTCCTGCCATTGTTAGCTCGTGCAAATAGGAAAAAGATGGTTGTCGTTGTTATAGTTTTTTTTAGATCTAGAAGAAACTAAAGTTTTAACTAGAATCTCTCCACATATGGCGCCAAATTATTTTACCAAAAAGTGTTAAACCCTTTTTGTCAAATTAATTAATGAGAAAATAGAGGATGAATCCTAGTTAAATATAATAAGTACTAGATCTGAAATTTAGATATAATGATGAAGTAGGACCATATGAGAAATTAATGAATGCCAACCAAAGATGTTCAATGATTGTTAATAAATATAGTAATGAAAATATGCAATAAATGTAGATAATGACAATAAATGTAATAAGAAGAAATTTATCACCTAAATATTAGATGACTTGGATGATTCGCCTTTCTGACAACAACGTGAGATAATGGAAAACGAAGATGGATAAGGAATTCTTGGATCTTGTGAATAAAATATGTATATTGAGCAATGGAATCAGTAGATAAAACAAGCTTTTGTATATTCTTTATCGTCAATCCTTTACAATGTGTTCTTATCAGAAAAGTGAAGATCCCTTTTTTTTGCTTATCTCTTCCTATTTATAGGGGATATTCCTAAGAAACCCTAAGATATGGTCGGCTCCTCGCCATTGAGTTGTGGTCGGCTTCGACTTCGACCATATTTTGTCCATTTGCAATCATTAAGTTCAGCCCAAATTAAATACAACCGTAAGGTAAAAAGTTTCATCTTCTGTTAAAGCTTTAAAAAAAAGTTTGAACGCATAAAGCCACAAAAGTATTAAAACATAGCATGTCATTACTTTGACTAGATTTTGATCACATTTCCATCAAAGTAAAACTTGTATATCGAAGAGCAATCCATCCATGAAGAACAACAACAGTTGCTTTTATATTCTACCAATTGGTTACGTGATAGAGAAAGAGGGGAGAGGGAGGAGATAGACTAAAGAGAAAGGGGCATACGAATAACCAATTAGGCTAATATTGGTAGTATTTTATGAATAATTAATTAATATTAATAGTATTTTATGAATTAAACAATATTTATAGCATTTATGCTCTAATAAGCCAAACTCGATAGTTTTTTCTTATAAATTTATAATTAAGATAAGTTGTATCCATATGACTTAGTTTAAAAAAACAAGAAGAAATTCATAATTATCCTGATTTATAACTGCTAACTGAAAACTAATCATAATTTTGAAATTAATCAAAATATAGCTAATTTTTTATGCGAAAATAAATTCTGAACAAAATAAACTTAATTAGAATCCAAAAAAAAATCTAGCATAATATGATGGAGCTTGAATTTTTTACATATAAAATTTCAGCATAATATGTTGAAATTCATAATGTGTTGGAATTTCAATATAATATGCTGGAGGTTCATACATAAGAATTTCATAATCTAACGTATTATATAGATGGGCATTCGGGTAGCTCAAATAGGGTATGAAATGGATTTTTAATTTTCGAGTTAAAGAAATGACAATTCAAATCCAATCCAAATAAGCTCGTATTGGATTGAATTTTATAAGTCAAATTTCGAATTAATCGATTTAGATATTTCGGCTTTTGGATTTTGAGCCCATAAGTTAAGTTGCTTTTTCTTCTTACAAAAATGAACATCCAAATGAACTATTCACGTTAAATTACCTTAATAGTTTCTCATTCCCACCGCAATCATCCAAATAAAATATTCGTATTATGAATGAAACTATTTTTATGGAACTGCATATAAACATTAATAAGGCCGATGGGAATTCACAATAGTAAAATCATGTCTAAATAGAAAGTATTCAAACACTTACTTAGTATTAGTACCATATGCGAGTTAACGTATAACGGGTAAAATATTCCGAGTATTAGTACCAAATATATGAGTTAACGTATAACGAGTATATTGGACTTATTAGGATTTGACATATGGATAGTTGACTAATGTCTAATGGATAACACCATATATAAAATATAAAAATTATACATTTTCGGATATCAAAAAATTTGAAATATCAAATCTAACATCAAATACAAAAATTTAAAAATTAAATTTGAAATCCAATATGAAAATCTAAACCAAAACTCCAAAAAAAAAAAAAGAAGAGAATTTCGACTTGGATTTTGGGTTGTCCAAACTATGTCCACCCCTAGCGTATTATGATGGACTTTTCTCATGTTCCGGTTAAGGTTGTTTTTTAAAATTTAATTTTCATATTAAATAGTATCTATATTTAATTATTTTGTAAATATTGACTATTTTGACCGGCCCACGTTATTTTGACCCAAAAGAAAAGGTAGAAATGACACCAAGTAGCCATTCTAAAGGGCTGCTATTTAGAAATTACCCAGCACGTTCTGAATTTTAATTTTCAATTTAAATTTTTATGACAAAAATATACTGAGTTGTCCTGAAGTTCAAATTTTAGTTTAAAATTTCAGAATAAAATAAAGAGAAATTTTCACAAACCATTATTGTTTAGTGGTTATTAGCTAGTTGTAGCTACCATTTACTATATTACTTTCTATAGCTATGTTTTCATATTTTTTTAGAGTGTATTCGATGTATTTAAGCTACTGTATTCATGAATACAATAGCATTTCTCGGCATGAAACAAGGGAATACAACTAGACAGATTATTGTATTCGACTGTATTCACAACGTGAAACAGGGGATTACAGCTAGACAGATTATTGTATTCGACTGTATTCACGGTATGTATTTGTGAATACATTAATGTAAATAGCGCAATTCATTGTCTATTCAGTTGTTTTTAAACGGAAAATGAATAAATTAACATAATAGACTCCTAATATAACTCAACAAACTCAATTATAAATCTAAATACATAAATATATCTGAATACATAAATTATATTAATTAAAAGAAATATATATATATATATATATATATGAATAGATTCATGGAATATAGCGAGACAGTGAACACATGAAATATATAGAATACAACGAGAACATTGAAATATAATGAAAAAAAATTGAAATACAATGAAAAAAGATAATGAATACAATGAAATACATAAAATACATCGAGATATATTGAAATACAATGAAAAAAAAAGGTAACAGACTCTTCAAGTTGCTCAGCCCCAAACTTCGTAGTCTTTGTTCAAGAATAACCCTAATGTCGTCTCGTCGATAGCAGATTTCGAATCTCTAGAATAAAAGAATATTTTTCAACAATTTCCCAAACTTTCTCCCACCACCTCCGCGGCGTCGCTTCTTTTCTCTCTCCGCCATCTCGAACTCAGTCGTCGGAGCAAGTTCCTTCTTCTGAAAAAATCAGCGGAATTAAAATCATCATCAAGTTTTTCCATTTCTACTACATCATTTCCAATTGGGTCACTGTATTTGAAGGGATAAACAATTGGGTTTGAGCAATCTTGGAATAAAGAGAAAGAATTTGTGAAATTGGGTTGTTATTAATGGTAGCACAACATTGGGGTTGCCTTGGAAAATTCTTTGTTCTCTTCGAACAAAGTTGTTTCGGAGATTTCAAAGTTAGCTTCTAATTTTTTACACGATGATGACTACGAAGAGGAAATTGAGGTTGTATTCATGGAGAAAAAATGGCGGTGAGAGAGAGAGGGTGGAGAAAAATCTGAAAACATAAGAGAGAAAAATAATACAAAGCGTATTTTATAGCTTAAGGGTAGAAGGTGACCATATATAGATATTTGGCTATAAAAATCAAAAGGTAGCTATGAAATATAATTTTTCAAAAGTATATTTATTTAAAATAAATAATGTATCACCTTTGCTACATAAGGTAAAAATTCCTAAAATAAATACTGGCAAATCTCTTAATAACATCCTCTATATCTATATGGGAGTTTTATAGTTTTACCCACAACAACTAAATTAATTACCTTTGCCTACCCATTGATTTTTCTACCCACCAAACTAAGGGGCTATTGCATCTATACTCATTTTTTAGGTCACGTTTTAACTTATACCCGCTTTGTAAAAAAATTTACAAGCGTACCCACTTTTCGCATAAACTTCAGACATACGGTCCTGAAGTAGTAAAGGCAATCATACAAACTTCAGCATTCTAAGCTTTTTCAAAAACTTCAGCAGAAGTGCTAAAGTTACTCAGTTCATTTGTAAAACCTTCAGCACTAAATAAGCCGAAGTTTTGTCCTGGATTAATTAGTTTTGTCATAAAGCTTTTTCAGAAACTTCAACATCTTCTGCTGAAGTTAATTAGTTCATTTGTAAAAAATTCAGCACTCTATATGATGAAGTTTTGTCATGGGTTCATTCGTTTTGTCGTCATTAGCTTTTTGAAAAACTTCGGTAGAAGATGCTGAAGTTATTTAGCTTAGGTTCAAAAACTTCAGCATCTTCTGCTGAAGTTAATTAGTTCATTTGTAAAAACTTCAACACCCTATATGCTGAAGTTTTGTCCTGGGTTCATTTATTTTGTCGTCATTAGCTTTTTGAAAAACTTCGGCAGAAGATGCTGAAGTTATTTAGTTTAGTTGTAAAAACTTCAGCACCCAATATGCTAAAGTTTTGTCCTGGATTCAATAGTTCCTCATAAAAAGCTTTTTGAAAAACTTCAGCAAAAGATGTTGAAGTTATTTAGCTAAGTTGTAAAAACTTCAGCACTAAATAAGCTGAAGTTTAGTTTTGCAATAAAGCTTTTTTCAAAAACTTCAGCAGAAGATGCTGAAGTTATTTAGTTTATTTGTAAAAACTTCAGCACTAAATAAGCTGAAGTTTTACACGGGTATTAGGAAGGCGGCGCCTGAAGTTATAAAAATTAGGGTATAGGTTAAATAATTTTAAAAATATAGGTATAGGTTAAATGTGGGTAGCCAAATAGGGCGCCCCCTGCAATTTCTACCCAAACTAATTACCTTTCATACCCATTGTAGCTTTTGTGGGTGATTTTTTCTTTTTTTTTCTCATGTTCTTTTTTATTTTTCTGCTTTTCTTCTTTTCTCCTTTTATTTCATTTTTATTTATTTTTTTCTTTTTCTTTTTCTTTTTCTGTTCATATTTTTTTTCAAAAGTGATATTATTCTTTATTTTCTTTATTCACCATAATCTGGTTGTCTACTCAATTTGACCCGTTTTTTTTATAATTTTTTTAATTTTTCTTTCCTTTTGTTTAATTTTAATTTCGTGTTCCTTTTCTAATTTTCATTCAATTTTTTTTTAAATTTCATTTTTCCTATATTACTGTTTTATGTCTTTTGACACCTATTTCTTATACAATAATATTATTTTCATGGAACTTCATCAAAATATTCATTTAAGAAAATATTTGTAAGGACCTAGTTGGAAAAATTTAAAAACTTAAAAAATAACTTATTTATTACGATATATTGTTATATTATATTATATACTATAACAATATAATGTTACTATAACCATGACTTTAGCTTTGCACAATAGCACCTAGATGATTCAACAAATAGGAGTCGAAGTGTATTATTATGGTATATTATATATTGTTATAGGACACTGTTGCAATATATTGCATATTATTACAGTATACCGTTATAGTATATTGTATACTATAACACTACTGTTGCAATATAGCTATATACTCTTATAGTATATTGTATATCGCAGCGGTATACCGTTAGGTAATTGTGTTTTTCTTCGATTATTACAGTATATTATTGTAGTATAGTACAACATATACTTCTACAACATATTGTATATCGTAACAGTATATGTTGGGTAACTATATTCTTTTTCGATTTTCAACTGAAAATTTTGATATCAATCACTTCAAATCAGCTCCGACTGTGATCAAATTTTAGTATGAACTTCCTGAAGATACTGTAAGCAGTATTCAGTAGCACCGAAATCATAATTAAATTCCGAAAAATGACTCGAGCTAGAACAAATAGCAACGAAAAAATATAAAATTCGTAGGGAGGGGGAGAGAGCGTTTTGTGGCGATGAAGATATTCAACAAGCAAAGAGTTCATTCAGCAAGAGAAAATTAAACTAATGCGTGTAATGAGTTAATTGAATCATAATTTGTAGATATTGAGCAAACCTCTTTTGTTGTACACACAAAAATATCACATAACTAAACAAAAATTGCTATTCCGTGCACCTATTTAATTTTTCAATATTTTACTTTACGCATATTATAAAAATATTGCCTATCAAATAAACAATTTTACTTATTTTTCTATTATATAGAAATGAGAAGTTGGTAGACCAAGGGTATATTTGTCATTTCAAAAAATTTCTACTTTGTTTGTAATTCTTAAATTTTAATTATCATTGATACACACGGGACCCATATTTCCATAATTACAACACTTCTTTAAATATTACTCCATGTTAATTAGACTATTTTTATGGAGAGTACTGCTTGCAAATGATCATTTGAAACGTTCCTTTTTCTCATTGGTAAAATTATTAATTTTGGTTTTCTTAACTAGAAATTTTCACAGAGAAAGTAAACTTAATTTTTTAAATTAATAGTAAGTTTTTTTAATCTTTTATCGTATTTTAAAGAATGATGTTGTTCGTGTTAACTTTCATCAAGTAGCTGATTGTTCCCATTATTGAAACTCTTGTGAAACTAATTGGACGTACTCAAAAATAGTTTACATATATATTGGTAAGCTTCTTATTCTAGAAAATTTGTTAATATAGATCACTTGCAGCTTTAATGTATTCTCTTGTAAAATATTCAAATAGGAAAATAATGCCATTTAAATTAAATTTTCAATTTGATGTTATGTTTGATGTGGATGTTAAAAATGAGTATTATAACACGTAGTTTTTTTATGTTAATGACAGTAATTTAAACAGACTATAATTTATGATTTAATTTTAAGTAAATTATTAACATAAACTAATTATAAATTGTGATCCCCAATATCATTCTCTATCCGTGATTAAATGAATATAACATGAATCAATTTATTTATCAAAAAATTAATTGAGCCTTGACAAACAATAATTTTAAGATTATAATATTGGGTCCGTATACGGACCTTTCCTCATCTAGTATGAAAATAAAAGCAAGAACAAAGCGAAAATGGATGAAGAGAGAAATAAAATATTTCTTACCTTGGATTGAATGAAGAAAGATCATGTGTGAGTTAGGAATAGGTTCATTGCCCCTGAAACCGTTAACGACTTTCTTAATGAATGGACGGGTAATAATTTTATAAAGAAAATGTATATATAATAATTATTATCCAAATAAGTATAACCGAATAATTAGTTCAAATTTAATAGGTAGTCCTCGTAAATTCCTCTATCTATATGTGCATTTGCCGGTTTGCCCCAAAGAAAAGGTCCACCTGAAATCTGAGAGAAAGGCCCAAGCAAACCTAGGCCCAGCAAAGCATATGGCGTGCGTAACACGCATAAAGGCGAATCTTAGCCCTTTCTTCTCCCAAATTCAATTCCTATTCTGATTTCCTTCCGTTCCTCTTTAAATTCTCCATCTACTCTCCAATCCGTACAAATTTCTTCTCATCAAAGATCAAAGCTTTCAACTTTAACACTCAATCTTCATCGTCAATTCCGATCATAGTGCGTAGCTTTAACTTCTAGATCTTTCCAGAATTGATAATTTCATACGCTTCCTTTTTTTTTTTCTTTTTTTTTTTTAATTTTCAGTTTCTAGGGATATTATTTATTTTTGTATTACACGGAGTTTATATTTTAAAATTTGATAGAGTATTTGTATGTTAAGTGTAGGAATAAGTCCGAAATTTGGATTACTTAGACTGTGACAGCTTAATTTAGTTTAGAAGACAATTACTTTTTTGATAACGATTTTAGAAGACAAATTATTGAGTATTATTTGTTGTATTTTAGCTGAATTTACTTTTTCTTTTTCTTTTATTCGTTAATTCTCAGTTCTTTTCTTTCCTCTTGCTGATAGGTGAGTTGAAACAGTTGATTACTAGTTGTTGGACTTCGATTTCGCAATTATGGTAAAAATTCTGTTTTTGCACTACTATTATTTGGTGATTTATATTTCATTTTTATTGGCTTATGATGTATACCTCGCGTGGTTTTAATAAAGTCCTTTTATGGATAAAATTTGGTAGGTGGTGTTTTAAGGATGGCAGTGGGAATATTAGTTTAATTTTGAATATCGACGTAGTTGGGATTATGAATGAACTTTAGAATGTGTGAGATTTGGATTTTCTTAAGCTGAAAATTTGACTGATAGCTTTTGGGAGCTCAAAGCTGATGAATGGAACTACTAAGGAAGTGAAGTTTTGTACTTTTTAGTTGTTAAGGTTTTGATGTATGGCGTGGTACAGTAGATTTTCTAGAGTTGGTGATTGTAGATTATATTTCACATACAAGTGGTTTATGGAGATAGTATGTATTCACACAATCTCCTTCCAGAATCCACTCGACGGAAGTAAAAGATAGCAAGTTGCCTATATAATTTATTTTACTACTGTTATGAATTCTGTCGCTTTATTTTAAACCCAAGTTTTTAGGTTTGGCTGTTTCCATTGTCCATATATAGGCCAAGTTAACTCAAAAAGACTTCTTATATGAGTTGGCTGGCTTGCAATTTGTGCTTGACAGTCACTGTCAGTGTCCGCCAAAAGCCCAAAACCATTAGAACCTATGTAGCCAGCATATTTGGCAGAGACATGCTAAACTGAGAAAGACTCTCAAAAGGAACTGCTTTAATTGACATGGGTCTCCTGAACTCATCTTATCTCAGCTGAACGATCGATATGCCTAGCTTGAAATTAAGACTCTTCTTAAGCTTAATGGTGGTGTTTTCTATATTTGATGTTACATAGCCCGTTTGGCAAGCTTTTAAAATCAGCTGATTTTGAAAAATGCTTTTCAAAAAAGAACTTTTGGTGAGAAACAATTTGTGTTTGGCGAATTAATTTGAAAAGCACTTGTAAGCAACAATTAGTGTTAGACCAAGCTTTTAAAAAGAACTTCTAAACGTATTTTTCTCAAAAGTGCTTCTAAGAGTACTTTTCTCAAAAGTATTTTTCAAAGAAGTGCTTTTGGGAAGAAGCTACCTTTTTCCAGCTTCTCAAAAACTGCTTTTGCTTTTGCTTCTACTCAAAAGCAACTTTTTCCCTTCTAAAAGCTTGACCAAACACCTTAACTTTGGGAAACAAGCACTTTTAGCCAAAAAGAAGATTGGCTAAACAGGCTATTACTCTGTTTCTTAGAATTGTTAAAGATCCATCATTGCCTATTTGAAATTTTTGTTATAGAGTAACTTTTACTATAATTATTGTACTTATGCATTGGTTTGTTTAATATTTCAGTTTTTTGACGGGTATGGATATCATGGAACATCATTTGAGCAAACATACCGATGCTACCCTGCGTCATTCATTGATAAGGTTAGAAAGGCTTTAAAAAATGAACTTTCCCCACTTTTATTCTTCTATCGTGTTTTTGTAAATTTTTCAGAAATTCTACCATTTGTATCTTTTTTCCCATCATAATCTTTGCTTTAGTATGACAATCATACTGTACCAAGGAAGAAAATAAAACTTTAAAACTTTCTTCCAGCGTGTATCTCAAAAATTTGAAGGGGGAATTGTTCATCAGTTCCAAGTTATGGCTGCATGCTTGCATGCTAAAAGAGGTCTTGTGTAACCTATTTGTATGTATAGGTTGATGGTGATGTTAACCTTATATGCATAGTATGTATGAATTGCACCAACATCTGTAGTATCTCTCAACATTTAGTTTGGGTTATTTATTTATTTATATGAACATTGCTTCAATTCTTATTCTGTTTGTTCCCAACTGTGCAGCCGCAGATAGAGAATGGTGACAAAAGTAAGTATTGTTTGAGTAGTTTTAACTCTACCTGTTCATATATTAGTTGGATTATGATGTCTTATATTGCTCTTTCTTTATGATTTACAGTTATAATGCCTCCTTCTGCCCTTGATCGGCTGGGTCAGTTTCTTTTATTCTGGATCTTAGCTTCTACTTCATCTCCATGTTTAAAGGCCCAGTTTATATCAGTCGAAGATGGTTCATTATTTAATTTCTTAATTTTGTTAAAAAGTGCGTGTAAATTTTGCAGCATCACTTCACATTGATTACCCAATGTTGTTTGAGCTTCGAAATGCTGCTACAGACCGTGTTTCTCACTGTGGGGTTTTGGAGTTTATTGCGGAAGAGGGCATGATATATATGCCTTACTGGGTAGATATTATTTGTGTAATGGTTATATTTTGGCCCCAGTTCAATTGTCGATGTAAATGTGGATAAACTCATATGGTTTGTGATCTTGTAGATGATGGAGAATTTACTACTACAAGAGGGTGACACAGTAAGAGTAAAAAATGTAACTCTTCCCAAGGGAAAATATGTCAAGTTGCAACCACATACGAAGGATTTCTTGGATATTTCCAACCCGAAGGCCATGTGAGTATATTTTTTTTTTCTTGGCTGTGCAACCCCTTCAGTTTTATACTCTTCTTTCAGCGCTCCATGGCTCTGTATAATTTTAGTCTACTCTGTTAAGAGTCTTCACCAGTGGAAACCGGAAAGCTGACTGCGTTATCATAAGATGTTTTATTAGGCATAAGTGTTGTTCTAGAAGTGTTCACTTTACCAATGGAGTTACTCATCTATCCTTTTGGTTACAAGGAAAAACATTTTGGGCAGAGCTGAAAGTATTGTCTCTATGCCAGCGAATGCGGGTTGGGAATAGGTAGTAGAGATCCAAAATAATGAACTGCTTATGGTTTTAACTTTTGATACGTCACATATTTTGCGATATTAGCTTTTCTCGTAAGTGACAGTGAACGATAATGGTCACAATAATAGTCAGAAGTTTTCTTTGGTTTGAGTAAAAATCAGAATTGAAAACATGAGCTTTCTATTCCTTTGGTGTGTTTCACTTATAATGAATTCCTACATGTTGTATTGCGTCATGCTCTCTTGCCTCTTAATAGAATGCCACTAGCACGTCCTTTTCTAGTGCATTTATCACGTTTAATGCTCGCAATAGTCAATTTTGGATTTTTCCCGGTGGAATAATATGCATCACAAAAGTAAATGATTGACAAGTCCAATTTATTTCAATTGACTAATCAAGATAAAAATTTAATTTATTTAATTTATCTCATTTTGAGTCTAAATGCATTATCTGTGCTGCAAGTAATATTTGTTTGTTCAATTGCTTATTTTGTTCCTGTCTTTTGCAAAATACCCACTCACTTATCTAGGCTTCCAAGTTTTACGTCTTTTTTTTGTTGCTGATGCAGCTTGGAGACAACACTCAGAAATTTTTCTTGCTTAACCACTGGAGATAGTATTATGGTGGCTTACAACAATAAAAAGTATTACATAGACATAGTTGAGTCGAAGCCCTCTAATGCAATAAGCATCATTGAGACAGACTGCGAGGTAGACTTTGCACCTCCTCTTGATTATAAAGAACCTGAAAGACCAGTTCCATCTCTTCCAAGCAAGACTCCAGCTGAAGGTGCACAGTACATTCTGTACTTATAGTTGTGTTCTTCTCTGTCTTTTGTTTATACAATATAACATCCTAAGCTCTTATTAGCTGAGGATGGGTCGTTTCGGGAATGTTCAATATTCTCCCTCGAACTATTTTTTGATACTGTAGTATCAAGTAATATTACTCTGTGTTGGTCGACCTTTGTGTGGTATTCTATCAACATAAAACTCACGGTTCATGCATTTTAGCTACTTATCTTAAATGTAAAGCTAGTTAACTAACTACCTTATACAAACCTTTTGAAAAGAAATTGTACAAGCTAAATGGGATTGTCTAAGTTGAGATAAAGGAATATCTTCAATGATTGTAGAGTCCAGTTTTACTAATTTTAAGGTAGTAATATCTCCACTAGACATGGCTACCGTGAAAGCCAGAACTATATACGGTGTCAAGTTTGTTTAATCCAATTATGTTATTCACATTATAAATTTGACTGATCTTTTCCTGGACGGAAAACCTTTTTGGCTAATTGCCTTGGTGGATGGTACAAGGCTAAGTGAGCTTCTTACCCCTTATAAAGAATTGTAGACTTTTGTTTGTTCCTGGTTATTTCTGTAGAATATTGATATCTCTCAACTTTCTACTAATAACTTTATGGTTTTTGATCATGCAGGTGAAGAGGCTGCAGCAGAGGAGCCGAAATTCAACCCTTTTACTGGTTCAGCAAGACGATTGGATGGGAAACCTCTGAAACAGCAACCTCCACCTGTTTCCACGTCTGGGTCTAAAGACAAGCGACCTGATATGGCAAATGCTAGTGGACAGTCAGCTGCCGGTTCAAGCTCTCAAAGCTCCAATCGTCAGACACAGGGGAAGCTCGTCTTTGGGTCAAATTCAAACCGGAATCCGGATAAACAAAAGGTTTCTCATCTCCACCTGCATAGATTTCACTATCTCATGTTTATCTGTTCCTGGCCGTTGGCAAAGTACTAACTGCTGATTAAGTATTTGGCTACTTATGTGTTTCAACCTGTTAATATTCCTCTATATCTGCAGGAACCTGTGAAGGAACCCGTGAAGGAGGAACCTCAAAAGAAAGAAGAGCCTAAGTTTCAAGCTTTCACTGGGAAAAAGTACTCCTTGAGGGGTTAACTGTAATATATTCATGTTATTTATCCTTTGTTTTCACATCGTATCTGCTCAGTCAAATTACATGGACTATGTGATCAATGTATAATCAATCGACTTAGTTTTTGTTCCAAAGACAACTGATATACAGTTTCCAACTAAATCCCGGATTTCTGGGCTTTTAAACTCACATAGTTTGTTTACAAGGGAGGATTTGCATCTATACCCAGTTTTTGGGTCACCTTTTAACTTATACCTGTTTTGCAAAAAATTGCAAGTGTACCTACTTTTCGGGTAACTTCAGACATACGGGCTTAAAGTGGTAAAAATTTATGTATGTAGTTTAAACTTCAAAATGTTTTGCCTGAAGTGTAGCTTTATCAAAGCAAAAGTTTAGATATTTTTGCCTGAAGTTTGGCCTGAATTGCAAGGCAATCAAAAACTTTAGTTCATAGTGCAATGGTAAACTACAATTCAATAAAACTACATCATACTTTAGCTGAAGTTTTTGTTTTGTAATTGTTAACTTCAGCATTTTAGGAGCTGAAGTTTGTTTAGTATTTGCTGAACTTCAGTATTCTAGGAGCTTAAATTTGTTTTGTATTTGATGAACTTCAGTATTTTAGGAGCTGAAGTTTTTTTTATATTTGTTGAACTTCAATACGATTATTTTGTAATTGAAAACAAAAACATGTGTACTGTGATATAAATTTATGAGTATCTTGTGCTAATTTATTGATTAGGCAAAAAGTGCATCCACCTAACTAGAAACAAAGGAGACGAAGTGCAAAAATGATGTATCATTAGTTTAGCATGCAATTAGAGCAGAAAACAATGAAAGAATCTGCTTGCTGTTCTGTTCAGAAAATGCTTCTTCTATTGAAAGCTTGAGGTGGGCGGCAGTTGAGGGAAAAATCTTGAGAAGAAACGAAGGAGGAGAAAGGGGAGAAAGAGGCCTGAAGTTGTTTAAAAGTGGGTACAAGTTAAAACTTTAAAAAAAAGTGAGTATAGATAAAATAGGGGCATTTGCAGCCATACCCTACATAGCAGCCTCCTTTTAACATATACCCTATTTTTAAAAATTATTGATTTGGTAGCCAGCTGAAAAAAAATCCGCACTAATATGATCATTCTACCCCTGACATAACATATAAAAATCACGTACCTCCGTCTCTTCTCATATTTGAATCACGCACAAAACACTCCGTCTCTTCTCATATTTGAATCACGCACAAAACATTTCACCGATCCATCTCTTCTCAGATCTCCTCTCCCAAATCAGAAATTTGAACCAGACTCAAATTCAAAAATTCAAATTGTAAGTTTTCGAATCTGACTGACGTTCATGATACCTGAGATGCTGTAGTTTTTGCTAAAGTTTTGGTTTATTTAGAAAAAATTTAGGATGAATTTTTTGCTTTATTTGCTAAACAATTTGGTTTTTTTGGCTGAACTTCAACACTAATAATATGCTTAAGTTATGTACTGTGTTCTATAGTTTTTTGATGAGATTTTTCAAAAACCTTTTCTTTAATTAAGGTATTTTTTGACTTTATAGAAAAATAATATTAAAAGAAGCGCAGAAAAACATTCAAAGCATCTTGTGCTGAAGTTTTTTAGATCATTTGCTAATACTTCAGCACATTCAGATCCTGAAGTTTTCTCTTGGATATAATAGTTTTGTCATGACCTTTTCCAAAAACCTCAGCACAATATGCTGAAGTTTTTTAGTTCATTTGCTAATACTTCAGCACATTCAAATGCTGAAGTTTTTCTCCTGGATACAATAGATTTGTCATGAAAAACCTCAACACAATATGCTGAAGTTTTTAGTTCATTTGGTAATACTTCAGCACATTCAGATGCAAGTTTTTCTCCTGGATACAATAGATTTGTTATGAAAACCTCTGTTGAAGTTTTTAGTTTATTTTCTAATACTTCATGTGCTGAAGTTTTTCTCCTAAATAAAATAGATGTGTCATGAAAAACCTCAGCACAAATATGCTGAAGTTTTTTAGTTCATTTTCTAATACTTCAGCACTGAAGTATTAGAAAATGAACTAAAAACGTCAGTATATTTGTGCTGAGGTTTTTCATGACACATCTATTTTATTTAGGAGAAAAACTTCAGCACTGTATAAGAAAATGAACTAAAAACGTCAGTATATTTGTGCTGAGGTTTTTCATGACACATCTATTTTATTTAGGAGAAAAACTTCAGCACAAATATGCTGAAGTTTTTTAGTTCATTTTCTAATACTTCAGCACTGAATGTGCTGAAGTTTTTCTCCTGGATGCAATAGATTTGTCATGAAAAACTTCAGCACAAATATGCTGAAGTTTTTTAGTTCATTTTTTAATACTTCAGCACTGAATGTGCTGAAGTTTTTCTCCTGGATACAATAGATTTGTCATGAAAAACCTCAGCACAAATATGCTGAAGTTTTTTAGTTCATTTTTTAATACTTCAGCACTGAATGTGCTGAAGTTTTTCTCCTGGATACAATAGATTTGTCATGAAAAACCTCAGCACAAATATACTGAAGTTTTTAGTTCATTTTCTAATACAGTGCTGAAGTTTTTCTCCTGGATACAATAGATTTGTCATGAAAAACCTCAGCATAAATATGCTGAAGTATTTTAGTTTATTTTCTAATACTTCAGCACTAAATGTGCTGAAGTTTTTCATTTGTGATATGTAATTTTCTCCTGCATGCTCAAGTTAAATATATTTTGTACTTAACTTTTGTCCTACATTAATCAGCTTTTTCATGAGCTTTGTTCTATTTTTCATTCTCTCAAACTTCAGCTTTTTTTCATAATTAAATTCTTATGCTAATACTTGACACTAAACATGCTTCTCTAGGATGAGTTCAGTTTGCGTTGTACTTAATTTCAATGGGAGGTGGACTACTGACTTCAAATACTTGGATCATGATACAAAGCTTGTTCTTATTAATAAACAAGTATCATTCAATTCTTTCCTGAAAAAAATTAGTGAAGTTACAAATATTGATTCAAGCAGATATTCCGTAAAGATGTGGTTTGATATCAAACTAAATACAAGCAAATGTATGCTTGTAACTTCAGATGAAGAACTCAGTACTTGTATACATTTGCTCACAACTGATTCAGTCTACAAAAATTGTCATTTTGTCGTCGAAAAAATACAACGTTCTGCAACATTCAACCAATCTGTTGACAGTATAGCAGCTTCAGAACAATTTGGTGATTATCAACATGATCTAGGGCAGCCAATAATGGTAGCAGACAACGAGCAACAACTTTCTAACATTACATCTGCTTCAGAATATAGAATGCTACAACAATCACCCCCTCCTCCAATAAATTCATACCAGTTTGTGAATGAGCAAGAAGAAGAAGGGCAGCTAATAATGCAAATTGACAACCAACACACAATCCAACAAAAATTTTTGCTACCTTCTGCAATAATAAGCAACAACGAAGATGAAGAAAATATGAAATTAATACTGGTAACATCAGATACAATTGATGAAATTGCTGAAACTTCTAGTGCTTCTAAGAAATCAAGAAAAAGAGTGAGGGGAAAGCTGAAAGAATATCCACCATGTAAAATACTTAGGCATGATGCACTGCCTGAGGAAGTAAGAGTAGGATCAATTTTTGAGAACAAGGAAAATATGACTAAATTTTTCTACAGCTTGGAGATAACCCAAAAGGTTGAATTCACAGCTGTTAGATCATGTTCAAAGAGATATGAGCTGAAATGCATTGAGGATCAATGTGGTTGGATTGTGCGTGCTACCAGAATAAAAAATTTCACACTTTCAGGGTGATAAAATATCATAACAACCATGAATGCTCAGTTGATGCAAAAAACTCAGACCAGAAGCATGCTACATCAAATTTTATAAGTGAACAAATTTTAGAACATGTACGAGATAAAAAGATAGAGGTTACACCAGCCTTTGTAGAAAAAGAAATGAAAAAGAAATTTGGAATTGACATTGAATATCACAAGGCATGACATGTTATTCAAAAAGCTATTGCTTGCATAAGGGGAACACCGGAAGAGAACTACCAGATTCTTCCTTCATACCTACACATGATGGTGCATAGAAACCCAGGAATGCACACAAGCATAAAAAGAGATGAGCAGAATCGGTAAGTAAAACAAATACCAACCATCAGCCTGAAGTTAAACTTCAGGCGTTATGATTTGTTTTTTCGTGTTTCACTATACAGGTTTTGTTACATGTTCTTTGCTCCAGCAGCATCAATAGCTGGTTGGTCCTACTGTAGACCTGTTATTGCAGTAGATGTAACATTTTTAAAGTCAAAATATTGTGGCGTTCTATTTGTTGATGTATCAAAGGATGCAAACAATCAAATATTTCCTCTATCTTTTGGTGTAGCAGAATCAGAAAACAATGAGGCATACATTTGGTTCTTTGGAGAAATGAGAAAAGCAATTCAAGTCCGTCATGAACTGGTTTTCTTGTCAGATAGAAACCAGTCGATTGCAAATGGGATTAGAAAAGTTTATCCTGAAGCTCACCATGGTATCTGCCTCTATCACTTTGAGAAATATTTAAAGCAAAGACATGCAAAAGTCATGGTAATAAATCTTTTTCAAAGCACTGCAAGGTCATACAAACGTGAAGATTTTAATAAGTTAATGTCCCAACTCAAAAGTGTTGACAAGAAAATATACAATTACATAATGGAAGAGCCTCCAGAAAGATGGGCTCGATCGTGGTTCCCACG
>MDKI01259146.1:0-11541 GCA_005239505.1 Nicotiana paniculata
AGCAATAAGAATTTGATTGTAGCCGAAATACACATCAAGGAAACAATAGAAAGCACGGTTGGCCAATCTATCAAGCATTTGATCCAGGAAGGGAAGTGGGAAATTATCCTTCCTTGTGACTTTGTTGAGCTTGTGATAGTCCATGCACACTCTCCATGCGGTCACCGTTCTTGTAGGAATCAACTCGTTCTTGTCATTGGTAACCATCTTCGTGCCCCATTTCTTTGGGACACATTGCACCGGAGAAGTTCACGAACTATGAAAAATGGGGTAAACAACCCCGGCATCTAACCACTTGAGATCTCCTTTTTGACCACCTCTTGCATTGCTTCATTTATCCTCCTTTGATGTTCAATGGAGGTTTTGGCCAAAATAATCTTGTGCATGTAGAATAGGGGCTTATTCCCCAAATATTCGCCAATGTGCATCCAATAGCTTTCTTCCTCTTTTGTAGCACCGCCAATGTAGAGTCTACCTACACGTTAGTCAAACAAGAGGAAAGAATAACTGGTAAAGTAGAACAAGGGCTAAGGAATTCATACCTAAGATGCGGTGGCAATGACTTTAACTCCAAAGTGGGAGGTTCCTCAATTTAGGGCTTTGTTGGAGGAGTCTTCCGAATTTCAAGATCCAAGGACACTTTGTTGTGTTCATAAGTGTACGACCCCATTCCTTTCAATGAGTTCACGTATTCCACATAGTCATCCATCTCGTCGTCATCAAGGTTAAGCAAAATGGCCTTCAATGTATCATCGACATTCATTGTGGCACTAGTATCATCAATAATCACATCGGTCACCAAGTCCACAACCGAACATACTTCATTGCTATTCGGTTGCCTCATATATTTGCACACATGGAAAACCACCTTTTCATCACCCACCTGAAAAGTGAGTTCACCGGCTTCGACGTCAACAATAGCCTTCCCCGTAGAAAGGAAAGTTCTACCCAAGATAATCGACACCTCATAATCCACTTCACAATCAAGAATCACAAAATCCGTCGGGAAAATGAATTTATCAACATGAACCAACACATCATCAATTATACCCAACGGTCTCTTCATGGTACGATCCGCCATTTGTAATCTCATAGATGTGGGTCGTGGTTGCCCCATTCCTAAAATCTTGAAAACCGAATTGGGGGCATCAAATAGATACTTTCCCCAAGATCACAAAGAGCTTTAGAAAAGTAGGCACTTCCAATGGTACAAAGGATTGTGAAAGCGTCGGTATCTTCCAATTTAGGAGCCATTGAATGCACAATTGCACTCATTTGATGAGTCATCTTTATAGTTTCACAATTCATTGACCGCTTCTTTGTCACCAAGTCCTTCATGAACTTTACATAACCGTGCATTTTCTCCAAATCCTCAACCAACGCCACATTAATAGATAGACTCTTCATCATGTCAATGAACTTTTTGAATTGATTCTCGCCATTTTGCTTGGCAAGCCTTTTGAGGGTATGGAGGAGGGGGCCTTGGAATTGGTTCCTTAGCCTTTGGCACTACCGATTCCGGAATTTCAACAATGTGCTTCCTAGATGAGTTCACTTCCTCTCGAGTATCCTCCACATTGTCATAAATATCAATTCATACTTCATCATTTTCTTGCACCACATTGTTCGGGATCTCATCTTCTTGTATCACTTGATCATCATCCACAATTTTCCTTTGATTTGAGGTGGGTGCATCCCCATCTTTCCGCTCTTTGTAGTAATGGCCATGGCATGTCCTGTGTTGTTTCCACCCTTTGGGTTCACCACCATGTCACTTGGTAGTGCCCCCTTAGGACGTGTGTTTAAAGCTTGCGAGATTTGCCCCAATTGAACTTCCAAATTGCGAATTGAAGTGTTGTGAGAGGCTAGTTGAGCATTGGAGTCAGTATTCTTCTCCATCATTTGTTTGAACATTTTCTCAATTCACCCCATCTCATTGTTGGAAGATCTTGGACCATGGGAAGGATAAGGAGGCGGGTTGCTCGGTTGTTGATATATCAGGGGCCTTTGAAAGCCCGACCCCCGATTTCATTGGTTATTGTTCCATCCCCCTTGTTTGTTGCCTCCCTAATTTCCTTGACTATTGCCACTCCTATTGACTTGGTTGCTTTGACCACTTCAATTTCCTTAATTATTTTTATTGTTTCAATTACCTTGGTTGTTACCACCATTCCAATTGCCTTGGTTACTAGAATTTCAATTCCCTTGATTACCATGAGGTCGCCATTGTTGTTGATTCAGGCTTTGAGAGTTGTTTCTTTACCCTTGGATTGTACTTCCTCCTCTTGTTCATTGTAAAATTCATCTTGATCAAAATATCTTCTTGCACATAATGTTCCGCGTGGTTTTGCACTTGATGACCCTTTTGCCTTCTCTTGTTTACCATCTTATTAAATCTCTCTATTGCATTGACTTGCTTAGGACCTTGCACTTGTTGAAGTTGAGTTTTGGCTAATTGATTCATTGTGGTGGCAATTGCTTGTTGTAGGTGAATCACGTTTGGATCACATTGAGGAACATTTTCTCCACTTTTCCATGCCGATGAAGTATCCGCCATTTCATCTAAGATCTCACAAGTTTCCGCATATGGCGTTGTCATAAAATTTACACTGGTAGGTTGGTTGAGCACGTATTGATTTGTAGTATTGATCCCCCCTATAGAAATTTTGTTGAATCATAGCCTCCGTCATGTCATTTTTTGGGCACTATTTCACCATAGTTCAGTACCTCTCCCATATCTCATGCAAAGGCTCATTGGGTTCTTGGTTGAATGCTAGAATCTTGTCTCTAAGAGTAGCCATATGCCCGGGAGAAAAGAGCTTGGAAATAAATTTCTCCTCCAATTCATCCCATGTATGGATGGAATGGTTTGGCAACCTTTCTAACCAATCCAAGGCTTTCCCTCGTAGAGAGAAAGGAAATAGACTCAACCTTAAAGCATCCTCGGAGACGTTTGTCTGTTACTCCCCCAGCAAGTGTCCACAAACCCCTTCAAGTGTTTGTATGCATTTTGATTCGGAGCCCCGGTGAAGAATTCCCGTTGCTCTAGCAATGTGAGCATAACATTTGTGATTTGAAAGTTTCTCGCCCTAATGCGGGGCGGGACTATGGTACTTGCATACCCTTCATTCGGCAACACTCGATGTGGAAGCGCTCTTGGTGGAGGTGGGGGTGGAACGGGAACGTTGTCTTGAGGTGGTCGGCCTCATCTATTTGCTTGAGGTTCAAGAGAAACCTCCTCAACTTGGTCATCTTCCATGTCCACATCCCTCAATGGCATGTTTCCAAGAGGATCATTGTTGTTGAGAGCCATTGTTTCACCAAAAAGATTAGTAACACGGAAGGAAAAGAAGACAATTCACACACAAAACCAAATATATAGCTAATATGTTCTTAGCTTCCCTGCAGCGCCGCCAAAAATTGATCTCGTCCAAGTCACACCTCTATTCGAGGTTACGAAACGGTCGATTACAACGATAATACCCAACAAGGAGTCACAATCGAATCCATAGGGAGCTGAGAGGGGAATTAGTAGTATATATTTGGATAGAGCACGTGAAGTATCTAGATTTCACCTCCAAAAATATTGTTTTGTTTGTACTTCTAAAATTATACTAAGGATTACAATTCTAAGATATAAAACTAAAGAATATTATTTTTGGATATTTTTCAAATATATAAAAAGGCCTAGGGCTATGACCTTCACCTAGGTGTTTTCCTAACAGGTTGTAAACTTTAAAGCTTATTTTGTTGGTCGGGGTATATTATAACTATCAACACACAAGTACCCACTCAATACCTCTCGGTAAGAGAGTGATTTTACCCAATTTGGATTTCTCAAATCCAAATGGGCATTGAACAAAACAGTTGATAAAATGCTCAAGTTGAGTTTTACTATCTCTAGGCTCAACCCTTTAATTGGGACTATCAATCCCTTGATTTTATCCCAAATTCTTGTTAACCAAGTTTTCCTAGACTAAGTCTCTCTTTCTCAAGTAGAGACCAAGTCAAATAGGCATGAACTAATGTTTTCAACCATAATTCTACAGTTAAAAGCAAACAAGGCTAAATAACCATTTAACCATAAACAAGACCTAAATCAAACACCCATTAGGTTTACACACTAAGGTTGGGTCACAACTCTAGCTAAAAATCTAGCTACTCATAATGGTAGAGAAGAAAATAGAGAAGAAAAGATTATAAAACTCATATGCAAGATTAAAAGATAAAAATCATGTTAAATCACCAAAGTAAGCTAAAGTTACCAAAAGGGGTAAAGAAAAACGGCCACAGGACTTTCAATATCCAAAACATGACCTAATTTCGTGAAAATAGTCTATTTATACAAAGCTGGAATTTTCGAACAAAAATGCCCTTTCGGAGGTTCTGCGGCCGCACAATTCTATGTGTGGTACGCAATTTTTTTCAGTCTTGACAGGAGTTGACTCTGCGTCCGCACAATTCTAGATTGCGGCCGCATCTCTCATGTTCTGCTGACCGCACAATTCTAAGTGCGGCCGCACAGAGCTCTTCTGCGGACCGCACATTTCCTATGTGCGGTCACATAGATGATTTCTGCGGCCGCACAGTTATTGTGCGGTCCGCATTTCCTGTTGAGCTTGAAATGAGACTCTCTGAAGTTTGGCTCTTCCGTAGCTTCTGTGGCCGCACAATAATTGTGCCGCACTATGCACTGGGACTCTGTTGATTTTCCTTAGCATTCTACGGTCCTCACTTGAGCTTATGTGCCTCAATTTCTGTCCTTGTTCAGATCACTCCTTCTTGAGTTGGATTTCATCGTAGTGGCTCATTTTTCAATACTCCTGCAATTAAGCATATTTCATCAGCTTTCGAGAATACAATTAAACACTTTTGGACTAAAATGAAAGCTCAATGGCGCTAATAAGTAGTCAAAATTCTCACTTATCACACGACCACAAACGCAGGTGATGAGAGAAAGAACAAAAAGAAAGAAATACCCCAAGAAAGAAGATACTTACGGGATGTATTCTACTCCTCGAGGAACGACAGAAACTCAGGGGGGGGAGGGGGGGGTCAAGTCTTCGGTTTTCACCCGAAGAAACCTCCCCTACCAGCCTCAGTCTTGGTCTTCGTAAATACTCGAGAAAGGAGTCTTATTTGCTCGGCGACCGAGCTTGATTAGTCCCCCTCAAAATATTCGAGGACTGTACAGACCGAGTAGGTGACCGAGAGTGAACCAAGGAGATTCAGTGTTTGTCACAAAATGGCGTAAGAGGATCACGATCCTCCAGAAGGACGGATCCACAGGAGCGAGAGTCAAGGGATAAGCGTAAACACTCATTTACTCCTTCACATGAGTAGTGATATCATTATTGGGCTTGAGGATGACCACATCCGTACCCTCCCATTTACAGTCCGCTCGGACTACAGGTAGGGTTTCTTTAGTGACAGAGCAAATGTATCTCCATGCTCTCTCGCCTCGATCTTGTTGACTAGAGGCCTTCTCGACCTTAAAGTCATCCCCGATAGAGCAGCCCCAGGGTATGAAGCTCTTCATGGGGGGATCGTGAGCCACCTCGGCATCTGCGGTCGGGTGAGAAGATGAAGAGACGGCCTGCTGAGGAACTGACATGAAAGTTTTAGCCATTATAATCTAGAAAATATAGGTCTGAGGAAGAAAAATATGGGGATTTGAAGATGGTATAAAAGTATGAAGGTCTATGATGAAGGTTCAAAGAAGAATTATGAAGATAAAGATGAAGATATGAAGGCTCAATGAACAATGTATGAAGATCTGGAGAATTTAAAAGCCGTTAGAATGTTTGAAGGTAAAGTCTAGAATCGAAAAGTGAAAGAAGTGAAGAGGGTTGAAGCTTTTATAGGGGAAAATACAATCAATGCGCGATGTTTCACAGTTGAAGACGGCCAGCTGATGATCGACACGTGTCTGAAGTCAGAACGACGCGACTGATGGGACGTCTCAATTTACCCGCCTTCTCAATTGTAATGCACGAGGGAAGAAACCGGGGTTCACCTATTCATTTCTAATCGTTCCGGCAAACCTACTCTCCGGAAAATGAGAGGACTATCTGTATACGGGTAAAATCTGGGACAATACGTACCACGGTTTCCCGATGAAGAAGACATAAGAAGGGCACGGATACACGAGGTTGAAATCGAGGTTGGGAGCCTTTCGTACTGAGACCCATAAAAGGTGAACGATGTGCTCATCGTCGAGCGTGATAAAGCAACACTCTTCGGACCCAAAACGAGCTCTAAGACCTTGGGAAATATGGCAAACGTTACGCACGACTAATAGAGGGTCGTGATATCCGTACCTAACCGGATATCACGGCGCAGATCTCGCCCCATGCCGGTTACGGATAAGTAATTAACGAGAAAGGAGGATATTTACTTTTTTAGACTTGTACTAGGGATGAAACTCTCTTACTATATAAAGGGAAAGTTTTTCTTTGATAAGACACAGTGTGCACGCAAACCAAGGCAATACAAATTCATTTTTTCTGCTTCTAGCTATTGCAAAGTTCTTACTTTACTGTTTGTTCTTCATTCACAATTAGCTTCCAAAGTTCTTACTATTGTTCAACCTAAGTTCGAGCTAGGCCGCAACAGTACAGTTCGTTTGATTATTCATTTTGTCTTTAATTCGTTTAATATCCTTGATTACTTGTGTTGAATCAATCACATATTCTTAAAATTGCGTACAATTTAATTGTTATCCGTTTGAAGGGTAACATTGTTAAAATTTCAGTTGTTAAATTAAACGTGAAAATAAAGTTTCAAATTTATTATCTCAAAGTAAATATAAGGAAGGAGTTGGAGTAATTCAAAAACTTGCCAAAATCGGATCCTCTCTCAGTTTCTCCCCGTTACAAAAAAAGCGAACCATGATATCTAGCCGACACGCAAGTATTTTAGGCACTGGACAACTAATCCTTAGTATCGCTGCTATGCACCTCCTTATAAAATACGGCGATATCTACTGTTAGAATTAATAATAGTTTGATTGTTAATTTATCATAAAGAGAAGGAGAAAAAAAATGCAAAAGTAGCTGTATATATAGGTATAATAGGACGCAAATTGCCAAATTTGGATGCCTCCCTCAATTGTCCTACCTACTACATTGTTATATCAATATCTTCGTAGTTCGTACCCCTGGTGTCTAGCCAACACACACAAGTATGTTAGCCACTAGCTCTAGCAACCTACCCCTAATCCAAACCCACGCTTTGGTAACATAAAGATATATTAGTTAAAAAAATAATTGACATCTCACTATATTTAAAAATAATTTGACTTAAATGTTCTCATTTTACTCTTAATAATCATCTTTTATAGCAGCACAAATTTTTATGTAATGATTAAGATTACGAATTTCAAAAAACTTATATTCACACAAATGGAATAACATATGTATACAATTATAAATTTTAAAACTCTTTCTTTAATTTTTAAGCTTCATATCCCGTTAATCTTCATATAAATCAAAGTGGGAATATATAAATGTAGGGCAGCTATATAAGGGAGAGAATAGGAATAATAAGAAACAAAGTTACCAAAATAGGATGCCTCCCATACTTGTCCTAACTCCAAAATTAAAGTACTTATTTGCCAAAATTTTGGATGCCTATCACTTGTCCTCCCTATAACATAGGCCGACACCCAATTATGTTAGCCACTAGACAATCAGCCTACACATAATCCCAAACCTTATTATGGCCACTACACTATATTTCCTATGTCCTACGACAATAGCGTACCTTGCAAACTTAACCGAGAAAGTTTTTTGGTCCCTCTTTAGACGGATTAAGATAGATTAGACCAAACAATTTGCCCTCCAAGAGGAACACTGCCAATTCAAATCTTTGGAAAAGCAGCACAAGACTATATATCACGTATTATTTTGTGGTTTCAAATTTTAATAGTTCTCCAAGAAGACATCATTTGTTAAATTTCTGACTTCTCATTCCTTTAAACCAAAACAAAATCATTTAGACAAGAGAGGACCCACATACTAGTGCATGCCAAACTTGGTTCGGACATATCAGTTTTGAGGAGTGCCAATAGGAGCCACAAATTGCACAATCCAAGTTAACCATTTATCCTGAAAGGACTTGGATGAGGATATAGTTTATTCAAATCTTTTTGAACTTCTCTTTCTCTGTATTCCAACTGTTCAATGAATATAATCCTTGGATCATAAATCACATTGGCGGATCTCAGCGTTGGGATTGAGATCAACTGAATTCATTATTTTTCTCATATACTACTTATGTATTTGTTCGTGTAAAAATACCTTGAAAAATAGTAAAAATATCTTTTTCTTTAAGATCCATAATCTCCAATAACTTAGAAACCACTAAGTTTAAATATTAGATTTTTGATGAACCAATAAAAGTAGAGTTTGGCGGAGCTTCAATGTCGAATACATAGTGATAAGCTACTAGAAACAAATGAGTACTCATGTTATATGGTACACTAAGAGGACAAATCTCCACAAGTGAAAATTCAGTCAAATATAGGAATGGTGTGTTCCGAAATATGTATTAAAGCACAGAAAATGGCAGCATAGGAACAAGTGTTGTATTTGTTCATTATCATTGAATGTATACCTGATAATCCATAAGCACACACTTAAATGACAAAATTAGTTATAAATTTATCAGACCCCTTATGAAAGAATTGATATTAACACTAATGTAATATGAACATTACTCAATGGAAACACAAACAGATAGAGGCGGAGCCAGAATTTAAATTTTGTGGTTCGGTATTATAATCATTTTAAATTACTGGGTTTTAAATTAATAATTTGTATATATTCAATGAATTTCTTAAGACAAATATAGAGTCTGAACAAAAGTTATTAGGTTCCGCCGAACCCGCATTTCACACTCTGGCTCCACCCCTGCAAACAAATACTATAGGTCGGTCTGTCTTTTACTTACAGAATATATATAAGCAATTTTTTCCTTTTTAAGTACAAATAGAACATCTATATGAGTGGAAGAGCAAATGAGAATTTTTATAAACCACTATTGTTTTGTGGCTATTAATTTTCTATAGTTACCATATACATAATTACTTCCTATAGCTACTATTCAGTTGTTACGCTAGTGCACGCTCTATTCACGCTGTTGTATTCATGAATACATCAACAAAAAGCGCCTAAAAATCAAGGTAGTCCAGCTGTACGCGCATGTATTCGCGCCATATATTCATGAATACAGCAGCAAAAAGCGCCTAAAATCAGGGCAGTCCAGCTTTACGCGCATGTATTCACATGTATTCGCGTTGCTGTATTCATGAATACTGATAAGGAAACAAAAGTAAATAAGGAATATTCTAGATTTGTATATTTCCTATGTTATTTAGGAGTAGGTTACAATTAATTAATTGTATGGGTTTAGGTTTAGGTTTCCCAATTAGTTTAGGTTTTGTCTTATTTCTTTGCCTATAAATACTTGTGGAATCAATGAGAAGGGATGAGAGATTTCACCCCAAAACTTGTCTTGTCTTGTTCTTCATTATTTCTTAGCATTCTATCACTGTATACTATATGAAACTATATTACCTTCTCTACTCAAGTTTTACTATAATTACATATTATATACCCAATTACCATTTATGTATATTTTAAAGGAATTAATGATAATAATTAGTGTCCTAAAATCACTCTAACGTATCTTCCACTCCCTCCACGTTTCTCTCTCCACATCTCACCCCTCCTCCCCCTATGTATCTTGCACAAGAGAGCAACAATTCCTCCATTTACAACCATTAAAAAGCTTTGAAGCTTCGGATTCGAATTTGGGTTCTCAAAAAATATTATTTGTTTGAATTGGGTGTTGTTGCAAAGAATTGGGAATTCTCTCTATGTCTCCCTCTATCTCTAATTTCAATAATGTAAAACAAAGGAAAAGAGAGCAGCAATTCCACCATTGACAGCCATCAAAAAGCTTTGAAGCTTTGAATATGAATTTGGGTTTTAAAAAAATATTTTTTGTTTGGATTGAGTGTTGTTGCAAACAATTGGGAATATGGTTTGGAGTTTATATCTCAATTTTGAGGGTATTTTGGTGAAGATTAGACTTGATTTTGGCTGAATTTCAGATTGAAACTCAAAGAAGAAGAAGAAGAAGAAGAAGAAGAAGAAGACGTGATACACATTATATTTACGAAATTGTAGAAAAATTGTATTATGTTATTTTTATATAATTTTCTTATTTAATTATTGTATGAAAGTTGAACAATATTTTATAAAATTTTTATTTAAGTTGTATGATATTGTAGTTGTATATAACTGAGTAGAAATAATGTATGAAAATTGTAGATAAGTTGTATAATATATAATTAGTTATATGAATTTTTTTTTTACTATGTATAAATCAGATACAAAATATACAAAAGACATATTGTATAAATTTTGTATAAAATTTGTATTTAAGTGGTATGTTATTATAGTTGTATTTAACTGAGTAGAAATAATATGTGAAAGTTGTAAATAGGTTGTAGATAAATTGTATAATATATAATTAGTTGTAAGAATTTATTTTTACTACGTATAAATCAGATATAAAATATGCCAAAAATATATTGTATAAAACTTGTATATAAATTGTATGATATTGTAATTGTATTTAACTGTGTAAAAATAATATATAAAAAGTTGTAAATAAGTTGTAGAGTTCGTTTGAATCCTAAAAATATGCTCAGCTTGTAAGCAAACAGAATAGTACGTACTATTTAACTTTAGATTTTGTATATACAGATTATTCCTCTAATCCCTGATTCAATGTCAATCGTTTGCTCAAAAATTTGTCCCGTGGAGGAAAGTCTTCCAAATAATGGGATTGATTTTTGTTTAAGTTTAGGAAATTCCCAAGTCCTTTTCTTTTCTTTCTTGGAACCTTCCCTTTTCATCGTACATGGGAGAAAACAACTACGTAGCAGAAATTATTTGCTTAGATTTTTCATGCTTAAAAATATGGAAGGAGATTTTTGCATGTGATTCTTTGAGAGAAAAACCCTTATTTATTTGATTTTTCAATTTTTATATGTGCTTGGCTAGTTTTGGTAAGTCTATGATTAATGGCTAGAGGTTGGTAAGTTAAGACTTATTTGGGACATTTGTGTAAGTTTTCCTATTTATTATAAATCAAAATTATTTTAAAATATTATTTTCTATAGCTACCTTTATATTTTATAGCGAAATAAGTATTTATGGTATATACAATCATTGAGGCATGAAATACACTATTTATATTTTTCCTCTTTCTTAGACAGTTGAACATACCTATTTTTAAGATGATTGTCGTTACTGTATTCATGAATACATGATGTGAATACATCTGGACTACCCTGATTCTAGGCGCTTTTTACTGCTGTATTCATGAATATAGCAGCGCGAATACATGTGAATACATGCGCGTACAACTGGACTGCCATAATTTTAGGTACTTTTTGATGTTGTAAAACAATATTTTGCTTTTTCGTTCTCCATGAGACCGGTGAGTCTCCTATTGAGATATACCATC